>JAQOWT010000187.1:0-34838 GCA_030407085.1 Trichopria drosophilae | reverse complement strand
TATGCGTCGATCACTTATTCACCGTACATTTGTTTTCCCGAAACTTTCGAAAATGTATACAGGCCCAGACGCGTTTAAAACGTCATTGCACAATTTCTTCAAAACATTATTTGTTTACCAAATTTAGTCAATCCGTGACGTAATAGAAAGGAGGCATTCTAATTCAAATATTTCAATGTCATAATTTCTATGATCTCTCTCACTCTCGCATACTCTTTGTTACATTCATTATCATTAGCAGTATACCGTTTTCACGGTCGTCGATTATGCGTCGATCACTTATTCACCGTACATTTGTTTTCCCGAAACTTTCGAAAATGTATACAGGTCCAGACGCGTTTAAAAGGTCATTGCACAATTTCATCAAAACGTTATCGCTTGACCAAATTTCAGTAATCCGTGACGTAACAAAAAGGAAGCAGTCTAATTCAAATATTTCAATGTCATAATTTCTATGATCTCTCTCGCTCTCGCATACTCTTTGTTACAGCCATTAACATTAGCAGTATACCGTTTTCACGGTCCTCGATTATCCGTCGATCACTTATTCACCGTACATTTGTTTTCCCGAAACTCTCGAAATTATATACAAGTCCAGATATCGTTTCAAAGGAATGTCGCGTTTCTGTGTCTATGTTTGACAGTACGTAAGCACCTCTATTTCAAATATTGTTTTTCTACATCAATATGGTAGATGTCAAGAAGATTTTGTCGTCATGGAAAGAGGCCTTGAAGAAGACGCTACTGAGGATCATTTTTCCAACTTCATTCGAGAATCCATCGCAAAAATTGACAAAATCAATTCATTCTCAAGGGTCAATCCTCACATTCCCAATGGGATGAAGATATCGTTGGGGACACGTATTCATTGCATCACGGTACAGAGGGTTACAGCTGTTGTCATATTAATTAGCGTATCTTAATGATCTTCAATAGAGACAAAACTGTCGAGTCCCTTCACCCAAAACTGCTAAGACCATTTTGAAATTAATATAGAAAAGCCGCTAAGTAAGTCTGAACGCGTTCAAAAGACCTGGCGCCGACCCCCCCCCCCCCCCCCCCACCCCCCCCCCCCCCCCCCCCCGAATATTGTTATAAAAATGTCCTGCCTTTATATGGTCATTGCAAACGGTCTCTTTCTAATGCGTGATCTTAAGAAATTAGATCATAAATATTGAAAAATACTAGCTGTTACACATTCGTATTGTCATGTGAGGAATGTCAAAAAAAAAAAATGCAAAAGTCGCCTTCATTAAAGGTCAGCTATTGCTACATAATAGTCGCTTCTCGATGCCTATGTGGAAATACATCGTAGGCTAGGAACCGTATTTTGAAAGTGAAGGTAAAATTGTAATAATGACCTTTTCCTCCTGCGTTCTACTACCATCTCTCTCGCTCTCGCGTACTCTTTGTTAGATCCATTAACTTTAGCATTATACCAGTTTCACGGTCATCGTCACTGCCGATTACACGCGGATCATTTTCACAACATATTTTTCCATGTATACAGGTTCAGACGCGTTTAAAGTCATTGGGCAATTTCATCAAAACATATACTAAGTGACACATTTTCTCTTTCCCAAATTTAGGCATCCTCCGCCATAATAGAAAGGAAATGTCCTCAGTTCCGTATTTTATCTGTAGGAATGACCTAGCGGATCACCCGTAGGCCAACACACCCCTTCGTTAACAAAGGTAGCATTAATAAATAAATGAATAATTTACAATTATAATATTCAAATAGTAATAAATCTCACATAATCCGAATAGCGTGTATTAAAATGTATAATATAGAACTGATGGAAGAAGCTAGCAGTAATTAGAAAGAGAGAGGATGACACGCTTATTCCTTATGCATTTATCTATTCACGGTATTTACGTGTTTTCATGACGTTCGAACCATAGCTATACGAGTTTGGACACGTGGGTAATATAATTAATCAGGTTCCTGACCATTTTTTGATATGTGTACAATTTACATCTTAAATATCGCCATGCAGGTTTCGACCTGTTAATTATCCGTAGACTTTACTATACGGTAACAATGAATCTGACTTCCCATAAGTGACGAATACATACGAGTATCGACTTGCTTTTAATGTAATTAATTAACCTTTATTTAATATATAAGCGTGTAAAATTCAACAGTTTCTTTCTATCTTTACGCACAGTTGTGTTTATTTTAAGTAAAAAGTTAAAGGAAGTTACAGCGCTGCCATCTTTTGGTATGTTTAAAGAGATTGCAGAATCTGTGTATCGCAGAATTAAATATGCGGGTGCATCTGAAATGCATGGCTTTATCGTAGGCTACGATGATACACTTGCTGATATAAATGGTTATAAAGCGATTACAATTGAATACGAGGTTCTTGAAAATTGGCTCTGGTTGACAATTAACCTTATAATCGCCATGCAAAAGAATATGAAAGTGAAATTGTTAAATATTACCGCGCATCTACTGCAAATCTCGGTCAGCATCTAAAATTATCTGCAACCTATGTCTTTTATTTGTCTGCACCTTTTATGTATATCCTTTGAGCACATGTAACGATATACTCCAACGTTTCGTTGATTGCATCAAAGGGTATATCGCCCGATTCCCATCGTAAACTATGATAGTTGTGCATTAACCAATTGTTTTACGTTCAAAACGTACTTTGCAACATAACTGTCGGAAATATCCATAATACACATTTTCTTCGGTATAAACCAACTACCAGGTCAGGGGAATCCTTGCACGTCAGTAATATATTACATTTCTATTACCTAATACTGATTTGCTTGTCACCTTCATTAATTGACACATCATTCTCTCTCTCTCTCTCTCTCTCTCTCTCTCTCTCAATTTTTCTTAAATGTCGTATTTCAGAACTTGACATCGACATTGCAAAGGTAACATCCGATATCACTCGCTTCTGTCAATGGGCGAATAGCAATGACCTCGTCCTTAATTTTGAAAAAACTAAGGCATTACTGGTCGGCAGTGCTTTTTATCTGAACACCTTTAATACTGATTCGATCACACCGATTGTTATTAATAATTCGGTCATACCGTGGGTTAAATCAGTGAGGAACTTGGGTCTCGTGTTTGATGGAACGCTCTCGTGGAGATACCATCTTATACAAATGTCCAATAAAGTCTTCTCCACTCTACGTCAACTACGTAATAACCGTGCTCAACTACCAACTGATGTTAGGCAAACCCTTGTTTCCTCGTTGATTTTACCCTACTTCGATTACTGTTGCGCAGTTTACAACGACATCAATGTAACTCAAAAAATAAGGGTGGAACGAATGTTTAATGCGGGCATTCGTTTCATCTTCGATCTACGGCGCAATGAGCACATTACCCCATATCGTAATAAGCTTGGCTGGCTCAACACCAAATCGCGTAGGTTATACTATATTGGTATCGTCACCTATAAGATTATTAAGACCCACGTACCCCACTATCTTTATGAACGTTATCAGTGGCGTGAAGAATCTACATCCAGGGCTCTTCGACCAGGCTCTATGCAAGAACTTCGAGTACCGGCACATCGGCTAGAATCATATTCCAACTCTTTTATTGTCACATCTACCCGGTTATGGAATGAACTCCCAGTCGAAATTCGCGCAAGTGAAAATGTGTGTTCGTTTAAAGTAAAACTAAAAAAATTCCTATTAAGTCGGACTTCAGTGTAATTATTTTGTATTTTATATTTTAGTATTAGCATTATTAGTATTAGTATTAGTATTTTTAGTATTTAACATTAGTATTTTAGTCCACTGTTACTTCTGGTATGCGTGTACCCTACCCTACGTTGTAATCGCTCGACTATTATTATTATATATATATCTATTTTATATCTACTTTGTTATAGAACTAGTATTGCGCTTTTATATGCATCTGTTAGTATGTCTTGTTATATTAAGCTTAGTTTTAGTATTAGTTATCTGTATGTATGCTCTATATTGGTTGGCCTAAGAGGTAATACCTCAAGCCATAACAAAGACAATCAATCAATCAATCTCTGTCACACACTCTTTGCCATTTCCACATATAGCGTGTTACCTCTAATTCATGGATATACGTCGTACCTTTCTCTCTAGATCTTAGTATCTCTTCGTCAATTCCTATGAATCGGAAATCAAATCAGAAGTAACAAAAACAGATACTTTTCACGGTCACTAGATCCCTCTCGGTATCATCCGATGTTCCTCTCGAGATTAGGATAGACGGCCCCATACGTGTCCATTGTCGATAGTTTGCGAGTTACGATACTCAGATGATGAACAAGTTAAATGCAATATTAAATCGTTTCAAGATGCTAGCACCAGAATGATGGTCACCGCACTTTCACAATTGAATGAATCTTTTCTACCATATTCGAACTAATTGAAATGTGCGAATACAAGTTTCGATCCATTTATAATACAATTGAGCGTGTCAAAGGTCTTTAAATTTTCAATAAATAATGTTCAGTCATTAACTTGACATCGTTTAAACAATTAATTTTTGTATGTATATTAAATCGCGATATACTGTAGTCTTAAATCAAATAATTAAAATCATTACATCTTAAAGTTAGTCCATGCATAAGTCTTACATGGTCTAAGTCATCTTATGTAGACTACATGTTTCTTTCTGTAAATGCAAACCAAAATGTGTTGTAACATTCACACGACTATGGAATGAAATTTATTCTGAAAACCCAACAAGTACGAGCGTAAATGTATTTTAATACTAACTAAAGGTATACCTCTTGAGTCGAAATTGTAAGTAGCGTAACCGACATGACTACTTAATTCCGTTTACAATAATGATTTGGAGATTCACACAGCTTGTTATATTTGACAGATTTTTTGTTTACTTCCACATTGTAATCGTAATTAGTTAACTAAGTTATTTACGTACGAATCCTATTGTTATATGTAGGTATTTTGTTAAATATAAGGAGAATGTCGTCCTATCCAGCACACCTAGTGTAATAGAAAAAGACACAAGTCATTATATCAATAAATCATGTTCATAGTAATAAATTAACCTTTAAAAACTTCTTATGTTTTCACATCATGTACTAAAATTTCATATTATTATTATTAATATTGAATCGTTTATAGAACTGATGTTTTCATACATTATCACTTAAAAAGACTGCTACCGTATATGAAATAAAAGACCAAACAACAATTGAACATGAAGGCATGTATATATTAATTCTATTTAAATGTGCGCATGTGATTCCGTAAAACATTAGTCATTTTGAAAGAAAAAGTGAAAAATTCTCAATGAGCTTAATTGCGGTGTCTTAGAAATGTTGGTGATAAAAGTATGAATATGCAATTAAATGAATAATTTAACACGCGTATCTCTATCATTACGTTCAATTGTATAATTTTTTAATATTATAACACGTACATATTGACAATATTTGCAGACTGCAGGTCAGACTTTTCATTATCACGTTTAGAATAAAATGTGCGTCAAAATTGACTCTTGCTCGTCATTAATTATAGGCATCTAGTACATCGGAGCTTTGAAACACCTTTACAATACGTTGTATATTTTCTTAAATCTGAATGCATTCACGTTACTGATGACAATAATGCTTCTTTAGTTTCATCTTGACCAAAGGTGTAAACGTAACAAATTGAGATCAGTACCAATAATTGCCAGTGTCGGAAATTTCTCACCCACACCTATCAAGGAGTTTCGTAAATTATAGGCAAAAACATTCACAGTTATTAATATAATTCTTTATAAGTCATAAGTTTGCTGTCGACTAGATTCATAATAAACATATTGTGTAATGTAGATTGGTAAGTATCTAATTCCTTATCTAACATTTAATTCCTCACAATATTCAATATGTACCCTTCAAAGCGTCGTGTTCTATTTTTGCTCATTGCATCTTGCAATATAACTGCTCGCATTCTCTATATTATAATATTGCATTCCTTAATTTTAATATCAATGTGTTATTTAAATGTTTCACTTCAAATACTGATCCTACTGTCTTACTTCATACTGTGCACACTTAAACGAGTAAGAATATACGAATCATATGTATTTTTTAAAGTTACGTTCTAGCTGCTCAAGACATTAATTAAACCCGTACTAATCGTTAATAATAATTTTATACACATTATTACTTTCCTACTATTACATTATACTCTCACTAATATTCTCCTAACATCATACATCTCAATCGTATTCACTATCAATATTTATAATTATTTTGAATTTTCCATTTATATCTCATTAGCTTTCTTATATTATACGTTTATTTCGTGTTGTCTCTGCTCACATTCAACACACTATTAATATTCCTTAAATTCATTTATATAGATTCAATATTTCCATCGCACATACCTTTCGACTATGGCGTAACCGTGTACTATTCATATTTTAAAGATAAAAAATTACAGCTACTTCATATACTAACGAGCGGCTTACTAATAATTATGAATAACAATCAAAGGACATCATTTCCGTTATTTCGGCCGTCGAAGACTTGGTTCTTTTATTTGTTTACGACATTGTGTGAGTTGGTCAATTACTGCGTAACACATATATCATTTATTCAACACTTACATTATTGCTCTCTCACACACAAAAGGTATCATAAATTTCTGCACGTTTGCTGACATGATTGTAAATTTTGCTTAACTATTATGATTTTTATCAGTTGTTCTATTGATGATTGAGAGAGAAAAAGTGTGAAAGTGTGAGGGGGAGAGATACAGCAATATGTTTGCATGAGACTGCAATGATGAACGATTTACTACTTATGATTTTGATATGCTAATTTGATTTACTAATTATGAACCACATTTATTACTTATACGAAAAGAAGATAATAATTGATAAAGCAGGTGATCGTTTAGCGTATGGCCACGTAGAAACACGTATAGTAATCTCTAGAGAATAAATGTGTTCAAACATATGTGTTGGATAATATACAAATTCATCGCTTAAAATATCAGTTAACTATAAATGTTTCCGATATAAGGTAAGTAAGATGGAGAAAATATCAAACTTGTAAGAGACGTTTAGACCGAGAGAAATATTTCAAGTATAATAATAAATTTGAATTGAAAATATTACCTACATTATTTGCTAGATGTTTTTGGAATTGGTAGAATATTAGTGTGGGTATAAGGTGGATGGTCAAATAAGCAATGTATACGAAATTATGTCCTTTGATTATCAGTCTTAATTATTAGTAAGGTGTTCGTTAATACCTAGAGTAGGTACAATTTATTTTTATAATATAAATGCAATATTAACGAACATTTTGTAAGTTGTCCTCAGAAAATGCCTAATCCGCATCTAATTGAATTTTTCAAAAACTCCCGGTCAGATAAACTTCCAAACTCAGCAACTTTTTCGTTTTCTGAAATCTCACTCTCCAAGTTAAAAAGTATTTTGTAAAAATAAAATATTTGCACAAATCATCAATAATATCATTGTGGATTGTGAATTTCCTGATATCTGGAAAATTGCTTCGGTATGCCCAATACCTAAAAAGGCAAACCCCTCTCTTCTTAGTGATTTACGCCCTATCAGCCGTCTACCTCTTTTATCGAAAGTTTTTGAGGAAATCTGTTATGAACAGCTGTTAGGCTATTTTAATATGTATAATCTGCTTCCTCTGTTTCAATCGGGATTCAGGCGTTTTCACAGCTGTGAGACGGCACTCATTGACATATCTGATAATGTGTTGAAAAATTGGGACAATCGTCTTCTGACAATTGCGGGACTCTTTGACTTTTCTAGGGCCTTTGATACACTGAATCACGATATGTTATTAGCGAAACTGGCATATTATGGTCTTTCGAAAAAATGCGTGCGAGCTCTTGACTTCTTTTCTCAATAATAGATCCCAAATTATAGAATTAAATATTAACAACGATAAAATTACATCAACACGTAAAGTCTTAAAATATGGCGTACCTCAAGGAGCTAAGTTAAGTGCGCTCCTTTTTATTATATTCTCTGCTGATATTTATGAGTGTTGTAATAACGTTAGCATTAAAACCTATGCCGATGATACGCAAATTCTTATGCCTTTTCTTCCTGAAAATTCGCTCGAGGCTGTTACCATTTTCAATAATGATATTGCGCGTATTGAAAAGTGGTCGGATGAAAATGCGCTTACTATTAATCCAAATAAGTCAGTGGTCCTTATTATCGGGAGTAGTAGTTTACGCGCAAAAATTGCTTTGGATGATTTTCTAATTTCAATAAAAGCAAATGCAATTCCAATTGTTAATGAAGCTAGAAATCTCGGGCTATACATCGATTCTTCCTGGAGTTTCTCCTATCATATATCGAAAAAAATTTCTATCTCGTATATGCGCTTACGACAACTTTACACATTCCGTAAAGAACTTTCTTACGTTGCGAAACTGAAACTTTGTCAATCACTTGTACTCCCTCATGTAACTTATTGTATTGCGGTTTATGGCCCGTGCATTACTAATAAGGAATGGAAAAGAGTCCAAGCGGTGCAGAATGCTTGTTTGAGGTATACGTATGGCATTAGAAAATTTGACCATATATCGCATGCGTACGCAAAATCTAGATGGTTAAAAATGAGAGACAGAATGGAAGTTCGCCTACTCTCTTGTGTACAGTTCTGTCTTTAAATGTCCCCGAATACCTAGCTCATCGATTGAGCTGGCTGGCTGGGAAGAAGCTCGGTTGCATATAGACGTGAAGTTTCTTCTAGCCTTTGTGTACCATTGCTACCATTGCAATTAAGATTATATATTTCGAAACCGATTCAGTTTATACTGAAGTTACTAAATTATTATAGAAACCGATGAGTGTTGTGTGCTTATTGTATCTTTGAATGTTGATTTTTGTATGGTTTGTCTATATCCGTTACAATTGTAAATATTTTTTTTCTGTACTTTTATTTTCCGTACAGGGTCAGACTGTAAAACAGCTTAGTGGTGCTGTGTCTCGCCTTTTGCGAGATTTTATATATCTCGCGATATTTATATATATTTAGTAAGTAAGTGAATTCTCCCATGTATATAGTGTATTCCTGATATAAGCAATAAAGTCGATTATTAATATTATTATTATTATTATATAGAGAATGCGAGCAGTTATATTGCAAGATGCAATGAGCAAAAATAGAACACGACGCTTTGAAGGGTACATATTGAATATTGTGAGGAATTAAATGTTAGATAAGGAATTAGATACTTACCAATCTACATTACACAATATGTTTATTATGAATCTAGTCGACAGCAAACTTATGACTTATAAAGAATTATATTAATAACTGTGAATGTTTTTGCATATAATTTACGAAACTCCTTGATAGGTGTGGGTGAGAAATTTCAGACACTGGCAATTATTGGTACTGATCTCAATTTGTTGCGTTTACACCTTTGGTCAAGACGAAACTAAAGAAGCATTATTGTCATCAGTAACGTGAATGCATTCAGATTTAAGAAAATATACAACGTATTGTAAAGGTGTTTCAAAGCTCCGATGTACTAGATGCCTATAATTAATGACGAGCAAGAGTCAATTTTGACGCACATTTTATTCTAAACGTGATAATGAAAAGTCTGACCTGCAGTCTGCAAATATTGTCAATATGTACGTGTTATAATATTAAAAAATTATACAATTGAACGTAATGATAGAGATACGCGTGTTAAATTATTCATTTAATTGCATATTCATACTTTTATCACCAACATTTCTAAGACACCGCAATTAAGCTCATTGAGAATTTTTCACTTTTTCTTTCAAAATGACTAATGTTTTACGGAATCACATGCGCACATTTAAATAGAATTAATATATACATGCCTTCATGTTGAATTGTTGTTTGGTCTTTTATTTCATATACGGTAGCAGTCTTTTTAAGTGATAATGTATGAAAACATCAGTTCTATAAACGATTCAATATTAATAATAATAATATGAAATTTTAGTACATGATGTGAAAACATAAGAAGTTTTTGAAGGTTAATTTATTACTATGAAAATGATTTATTGATATAATGACTTGTGTCTTTTTCTATTACACTAGGTGTGCTGGATAGGACGACATTCTCCTTATATTTAACAAAATACCTACATATAACAATAGGATTCGTACGTAAATAACTTAGTTAACTAATTACGATTACAATGTGGAAGTAAACAAAAAATCTGTCAAATATAACAAGCAGTGTAAATCTCCAAATCATTATTGTAAACGGAATTAAGTAGTCATGTCGGTTACGCTACTTACAATTTCGACTCAAGAGGTATACCATTAGTTAGTATTAAAATACATTTACGCTTGTACTTGTTGGGTTTTCAGAATAAATTTCATTCCATAGTCGTGTGAATGTTACAACACATTTTGGTTTGCATTTACAGAAAGAAAGATGTAGTCTACATAAGATGACTTAGACCATGTAAGACTTATGCATGGACTAACTTTAAGATGTAATGATTTTAATTATTTGATTTAAGACTACAGTATATCGCGATTTAATATACATACAAAAATTAATTGTTTAAACGATGTCAAGTTAATGACTGAACATTATTTATTGAAAATTTAAAGACCTTTGACACGCTCAATTGTATTATAAATGGATCAAAACTTGTATTCGCACATTTCAATTAGTTCGAAGATGGTAGAAAAGATTCATTCAATTGTGAAAGTGCGGTGAGCATCATTCTGGTGCTAGCATCTTGAAACGATTTAATATTGCATTTAACTTTTTCATCATCTGAGTATCGTAACTCGCAAACTATCGACAATAGTAGAAGGATAAAGACAGTTCTACGCCACTCGCGGTTTCGGTGGATCGCGAGCGGTACCTCGCGAGATGACTCGCGAATTAAGATTGCGAATTAAGACCGCGAATCATATTCCAACTCTTTTATTGTCACATCTACCCGGTTATGGAATGAACTCCCAGTCGAAATTCGCGCAAGTGAAAATGTGTGTTCGTTTAAAGTAAAACTAAAAAAATTCCTATTAAGTCGGACTTCAGTGTAATTATTTTGTATTTTATATTTTAGTATTAGCATTATTAGTATTAGTATTAGTATTTTCAGTATTTAACATTAGTATTTTAGTCCACTGTTACTTCTGGTATGCGTGTACCCAACCCTACGTTGTAATCGCTCGACTATTATTATTATATATATCTATTTTATATCTACTTTGTTATAGAACTAGTATTGCGCTTTTATATGCATCTGTTAGTATGTCTTGTTATATTAAGCTTAGTTTTAGTATTAGTTATCTGTATGTATGCTCTATATTGGTTGGCCTAAGAGGTAATACCTCAAGCCATAACAAAGACAATCAATCAATCAATCTCTGTCACACACTCTTTGCCATTTCCACATATAGCGTGTTACCTCTAATTCATGGATATACGTCGTACCTTTCTCTCTAGATCTTAGTATCTCTTCGTCAATTCCTATGAATCGGAAATCAAATCAGAAGTAACAAAAACAGATACTTTTCACGGTCACTAGATACCTCTCGGTATCATCCGATGTTCCTCTCGAGATTAGGATAGACGGCCCCATACGTGTCCGTTGTCAGTAGAAGGATAAAGACAGTTCTACGCCACTCGCAGTTTCGGTGGATCGCGAGGGGTACCTCGCGAGATGACTCGCGAATTAAGATTGCGAATTAAGACCGCGAATTAAGGCCGCGAATTAAAACCGCGAATTAAATCCGCGAATTGATATCGCGATTTGATCGCTCGAATAATTATTGCCATGCTACCTCTCCCCCCTCGAAACACATGGATGGTATACGAGTTGAGACGCGTCTAAAATCCATTAATCATTCCCATCTTTGGGAAAACACGTGTACCCTCACACGTGTACCTTCGACCCTCTGGCGCTCGGGGCCTGGCGGTCTATTTTCGGCATCGGTACCGACCATCTTTGGGAAAACACGTGTACCCTCACACGTGTACCTTCGACCCTCTGGCGCTCGGGGCCTGGCGGTCTATTTTCGGCATCGGTAACGACCATCTTTGGGAAAACACATGTAATTTCTAAGAATATTACATAACATGTTGGGACCTATATCTCGTAAAGATGGTATACGAGTTGTAACGCGTCTAAAATCCATTACTCATTCCCATCTTTGGGAAAACACGTGTACCCTCGACATCTGGCGCTCGGGGCCTGGCGGTTGGCTTTCCCACCACTCATTCGAAGCGTGCTTGAATAGCGCCGGGGAGGTCGGCATCGGCGTCGACCACCCTTGGAAAAACACATGTAATTTCTAAGAATATTACATAACATGTTGGGACCTATATCTCGTAAAGACGAGTTGAGACGCGTCTAAAATCCATTAATCATTACGTTAACCATCGACCCCTTTGTTAAATATGACCATTTAAATAACCCATTTTTTTTGTACAATATCATGTAGGAAGGAAGATGAAGAAAATACAGAAGATGTTTTTAATAAATGTTATTTATTCTTTTATTTCTCATATTCATACATAACAATATACAATAGCAATCACATGAAATTCATATTTTCATTATCATCAACTAATGCATCGCTTTTAACTTGACAATTGATGCAGTCTTTAATCATAGGTGGTGGACCATCTATCGTATCATAGCTTGATTCGAAATGTTTATAACATCGGCGACATTCACGTATATCAGGATGCATTTGCATAGCAGGTGGCAAGCAAGCCCATGCTTCTTCAATTTGCCGATCAGCAAACATGCAAATGAAATCAATCGGCAGACATTCGATATCTTTTGTTTCCATCAATGCGAGTCGTTTTACTTCGTAATAAATCCTTAATGAACGTTGTGGAGATGCAGGTTGTTCACATAGATTTTCCAATACCCAATTCTTAAGTATTTTTACATTTTCTTTAGCGCATGTTCCATTAATCGTATGATTTTCACACTTCTCCGACAATTGATATTGCTGCTGCTGCTTCAGTTTTGCTAGAGATGGGCAGTCCAAAATGTCGAGATTGACAACATTTTCTGCGTTTAATATTTCCTCCAACCAACATTTTTTATCGACTCCTTTTACATAAATTTTGCTAGCACATTTAACGATATCCTCCAAAGTTTCGTTTATAGCGTCAAATGGTACATCGCCAGATTGCCATGGTAAACCGTGATAATTATTCATCAACCAGTTATTGACTCTCTTATAGTGTATAGGTAACCACACCCATTGATATGGTGGTTTAAACACATAAGTCACAATTTCACTGTCGACAATATTTATTATAGACATTTCCTTCGGTATGAACCGATTACCAGGCCCGCGGAATCCCTGCACGTCTACAATGTATTCCATTTCGTATGAAACTGATTCACTAGTGAATAACCGCGTTTCATTCATTAATTGACGCATGCGCAATAATGGTTACCCCTCCTCTCAAACCAATTTCTTTACATTTCCACTTATGGGATTATATTCTACAATGCGAGCATGTAAAATTAAACAATAAGCAGAAGTGTTTGCAGGAAAATTTTCCTTTGATTCAAATTCGAGTCGAACATCGACAGGTGCATGTTTTAAAGCTTCATTCTGCTTAGAGCAATCAATAATTATTAATGGAGCTTTCTCTAAAAATATTGATTTATTCAATATAGGTTTACCAGTAACATTTTTATTATAGTAACTGGTTTGAAAATTGATATACATATCATATAATAAAGAAAATTGATTATTTGCAATATCAAGGTTTAAATTACCATACGGATAATATTTTGAATTCAAAAATACTTTAACATTACTAATGTTGCAGTGATCAAACAGACTTGCATTTCTCGCCTTGTCATTTTTTCTAGCCGTTTGGAATCCAATAATAATATATCGTGGCTTTTCTAATTGTGTCGCTGTTTTCACAGACCACACGTGGGATGATGCTACGGGCAATAGAGGATATTCATAAAGTTCCCATGTACGGAAACTTAAAGATATGCAAGGATCTTTTTCAATGAAACGCAGCAGATGTATCTTTTCCCTATCAGCCAACGTGACATATGGAACTAACCATTCTATTTTATTCATCTCAATTTTATAATTTTCGTCCACGTTTTGTATAACTGCATTATCATCATGTTTAGATCTTGTTAAAACAAGTTCATGCTTTGCATTTACAATTATCTTACGATAATCTTCAGCAAATCCGAGAATCATACTCAGAGGCATGATCACGTCAAAATAACCATTATCATTTGTTATCTTTAGATTTGAACTAGATATCCAACCGGCATTGATTAAAACGGGTTCATGATTTGGTGTGTAAGAAGGATACCCCTTCATCAAGCTGGTAATACCAACATTTCTATTTCGATCAATTTCAACTCCATTCAACTCATACCGCGCCTCATTAAATAAATGACAGATTGCGTTAGATGTTAGATTAGTATTATTTGCTTTAGTTCCATCGGTTTTGGTCAACCTTCCACTAACATGTATCAAACTTTTACATGGTAAAATACATAAATCTTGATGTTGCACAACAATACGAATTTCATCATTTTTGCCAAATGACCTTGTATTATAAGATTGATGTGCATGCAGCTCGTAATGAGCGACAGATTCGTCGAAAACGACTGGGTTTTGAATGCTGAGTATTGGATCCTCCATTATTGTTATTGTGATAACGTGCGATAAGCAAGCAAATACAACAACGGCAATGACAGTTTTTATTATTCACTGTCTGATATTGTGGTGATGATGCAACTTGAGTCCCAAGCTTTTCAGAAATAGAACGTTACGACGTGTTAACGTCTTGCGAATTTGATAACGACTGATATGTTTTACCCATTGTGGTTTATTATTATAGTAACTATTAAGGGCTTGACCATTGTACATAATACCCATTGTTACGTAGATTTAAGATGTAGTCGTATTGTAATTGTTTCACCACGAAAATTCACCAATTCACCATTCTGATCAACAATACGCAATTGAATATGATCTATTAATCTGACGACAACAGGTAAGTAAATGACATGATTCGGCACTTCCACAATCTTATATCCGGGAGCCACGGTAGGGAAAAATTCATGAATCGTATGCGCTCTACTGTTATTAATGTAAGCGCCTGCAGTTATATTGCACTCTACGCGAAGTGCATTAACTTTAATTATGGTTACTGGCAAATCTGAAATGTGCAACTTGTTTGCTTCCAAAATTCGTCTATTGAAACCCAATGTTCGCCCAATCGAATCGATTGGTGTAAAATCAATGTCTTGATTAGACCTGATTTCACTGCGTAAGGTATTATTATTGGGTTTTATATCTAGTGTAATATCACTATACTCTGATAGCTTGCTTCTAATATATTCTGCTATATCCTCAATTTCATAGCTCCCGATCGGCACAGTAATTTGATGGTTACCAATGTGAAATTTATTATGAACGTCAACATTTGGGATTGAATTAAACGTTAAAAGTTCAATTAAGCCCAATGCATAATTCTTCTGCGGTGAAAGTTCAATAGGTGGAAAGTATTGCGCTTCCAGTACTGAAGACTGTCCCGAGAGCGTCAACGTAAAAGTATCATTCATACTGATTGTTCAAATTACACTGATTATCATAACATTTTATGCAATATATTTATACAACTGATACTTGTTTGGACAAAACAGCTGATTGCATAAAAATTTGAGACATAAATGCCCACAATCAAAAGTGGTATAGTCTTGAAATTTTTCACGGTTATACATAATGCTACCTACACGGAGATATTTTCCCAACTCAGCAGGTGGGGTGAGGTTTCCAAAGCTGTCAAAATAAACGACTTTAGAGCCACGTTTCCGATATGCTACCCAATGTGTCCCTGGACCGCTTGCATCGTCTAAATTTATGACTGCACATTCATTAACTTTGGGATTCTTTGGTAAATTATTACGCATAAAGACACCTCTAAAATTCGGAATTCCAGCTTCTTTCGAATATTTTAATATATCTGCATCGGTGAGTGCTCGATGCGGTAGCTTTACAAGTTTTTTCGATTTTGTCTACATTTAACACCTAATCCCGTTTTATATGGTTTTAATTTTAAACCTAGACCATTTTTATAAGGTTTAAGATATAACCCTTTACTTATAGCTATTGACTCCATAACACGATTATGCCGTTCACTTTCAAGTAACTGCTTTTGAGCAGCTTTTGCATCATTAACAGCCTTGGTTATACCTGCTGTGCCGCCGGCTAATGCACCTGCAGCACTTAATCCAGCAAATATGGGTGCTAGGAATGGTAAGAATCCTCCGACCTTTGCAGGTATCGATAGCTGTCGAGACTTTTGTATGAATTGCTTACCACCTGCTTCTTTTACGGCTTTACGTGCCCCTTTCAAAGCGCTCGATATAACACTTTGAACATTATTACTTGGTGACATTGACATTTTAGCAGCCGTAATAATGTTGCTCAATGATGCTGTTTTCTTTTTTGATGCTTTTTTCTTCCTTTTAAGTCCCATGCCTAATTTACTTTTTAGTTTCATTGTGTTTGCAACACCCCAAGCTACCGCCTTTTCTGCAATGCTTGCGTCTTTTGCTAAAACTCGCTTCCAAGCCTGCTCCGCTAATATTCGATCGGCCTCGCTTCTACCGGTGGGATTTTCACGAGTTTTGGAATAAGCAATGTCGTGTTCCTTGCAAGCCTTATCTAACGGATTTATCCCCGGATCTCCCCTTGCTAACCGCTGCTTTAATTTTGTACCAGGTCCACAGTACTGATAACCGGGTATATGAAGTTCTACCGGTAATTTATTAATTAAAGAATTGACCAATCCTGTCCCACTCTTTATCCGGTTTTGTTTCTTGTTTTTACTTACATATGTAATCATTTTATGATGTGCATCATTCAAATATCAAACAGTTAATGACTGACATTACATATAAAGGCGCTACTTATACTTTTATGTTTAGTTATTATCAAAATGCGATTTCATACACAACCAACAAAAATCCCAATCATCAATTTTGATGATTTAACATCAACTGTACAAAATAATGCAACTAATGATAAACGACATGGGGAGTTGCTGCCAAATAGTATACGTGCACTTTTCTGTGGCCCGTCTAATTGCGGAAAAACAAATACATTACTCAGTCTAATCATCGATCAGAATGGATTAAAGTTTGAAAATATATATGTATATTCGAAATCGTTAAATCAGCCGAAATATCAATTTTTACAAAACTTACTCGACTCTGTGGAGGGTATAGGATACTTTCCTTTTCACGATAATGAACAGGTAGTCCCGCTGCCCACCCGCCGAGGCTAGGCCGAACTCTATTATTATATTTGATGATGTTGCATGCGAGAAGCAAGATAACATTAGATCTTTCTTTTGTATGGGTAGACATAATTGTGTCGATTGCTTTTATCTCAGTCAAACCTATGCTCGTGTTCCCAAGCATCTTATTCGAGATAACGTAAACTTTCTGGTTCTCTTTAGGCAGGATGAAATGAATCTTAAGCATGTGTATAATGATCATGTCAATACGGATATGACATTCAACACTTTCAAAGATATATATGCGCAATGTTGGACAGATAAGCATGGCTTTATAGTAATAGATAAAGACAGTGAATTAGAAGAGGGAAGATATAGAAAAGGTTTTGATTGTTTTATAAGCATAAATGATTTTAAGAACAAACAAAAAATGTTGTAACAAGCCAGTGCAGAGTGAGACTTGCATGCATTAACATGTCCTCCTCGCTTCAACAACAGCAAGACGTATTACGTCAAATTGTCAAAGCTAGCGAATCTATTCGCCGGAAACATCGATTATTAAAAATTGGTAAAGAAACGCATGACCTTGCGATAAGTGAAACCCTCAAACCTTTAATAAGTCCATTGGAAAAAATAGCCGACGCTTCAACAATGTCGACCAGTAAACATGCAATTGATGATACACGTGATAAAGTAGCGGATAGTATGGAAATTAATGATATTAACGATTATGATGATGATGATGATATGCGTGATGGATATAATACCCCTTTAGATCAGACATTTAGCAGTGATATTAAAACACCTACATATCATACTGAAGAAAGGTTATCAAATAAGTTTCTGACTTTACTGGTGAAGAATATTCACGAGAGAAGTGATATCATTGATACAATTTATGGTGTTCGCATAGAAGATGGTACTACAAGAATCGGCGATTCGACAATAGAATTTAAGAATAAAAATGTCATTGTTAAGGATAGCAAATTTGCTATTACTGAAGGTTTGCTAGAGTTATTATTTAAGAAAAAAGCTGATATAGCTATAATCCAAGAGTCTGATTTAAACAATTACAAAAGTATACTAAGCTTAACTAATGCACATAGGAAAGATTGGAATCAGGAAAACCCTATTCGGTATAATGCTTCCCACAAATATCGAAACTATATCAAGGAAATGTTCAAAGATGTTCCGAGAAAGGGTGGTAATTTGCCTGAATACATGATTGTTGAACAAAACCACAAAATTGACTACGTGCATTGGGATGATCCAAATGAACTTGTCGATCGTTTGCGCCTTCTAATAGCATCGCAAGCTGCTGGTAATTCGAGTCTTTCGAATGAAATTTTATCGATTATTGAAGAGTTGCGTGAAGCTAATATAATCTATTAATTGCGTGATAATTACGTCAGTATCATAATGAGCATCGATGTGTTTGGACGTTCGTCTCAACGAGCACGGAAGCAAGTATTTCAAAGTGTTGAAATTTCTACAGACGGTTCTTATGATTTTAAGAAAAGAAAGTTATGCAATATCGGAAATCCGACGGATTCGGATGATGCCATTACTTTGAGAATGTTCCACACATCTATTCGCGATATTAAACAGCAACTAGATGAGTTGTGTAAAGGTGTAATTAAAAATAATGAGAAGATTGAATATTTTGAAAAAAGTATAAATAAAATAACTAAACATAACAATAATTTAAATAAAAATAATTACACTCTTAGCAATCTTACGAATAATATCACTGACTTAGAGCAGGAAGTAAAGAAAAATAAAGATGATTTGAATAAAAATAATGGTTTGATTGATAGTCTTACGGTAGATATTGCTAATATAGAAGGAGACTTGAAAAAACACACAATATGTTTTGTTCAACAATCATGTATTCAGGCAAATTACCACCCTTTCTCGGAACATCTTTGAACATTTCCTTGATATAGTTTCGATACTTGTGGGAAGCATTATACCGAATAGGGTTTTCCTGATTCCAATCTTTCCTATGTGCATTAGTTAAGCTTAGTATACTTTTGTAATTGTTTAAATCAGACTCTTGGATTATAGCTATATCAGCTTTTTTCTTAAATAATAACTCTAGCAAACCTTCAGTAATAGCAAATTTGCTATCCTTAACAATGACATTTTTATTCTTAAATTCTATTGTCGAATCGCCGATTCTTGTAGTACCATCTTCTATGCGAACACCATAAATTGTATCAATGATATCACTTCTCTCGTGAATATTCTTCACCAGTAAAGTCAGAAACTTATTTGATAACCTTTCTTCAGTATGATATGTAGGTGTTTTAATATCACTGCTAAATGTCTTATCTAAAGGGGTATTATATCCATCACGCATATCATCATCATCATCATCATAATCGTTAACATCATTAATTTCCATACTATTCGCTACTTTATCACGTGTATCATCAATTGCATGTTTACTGGTCGACATTGTTGAAGCGTCGGCTATTTTTTCCAATGGACTTATTAAAGGTTTGAGGGTTTCACTTATCGCAAGGTCATGCGTTTCTTTACCAATTTTTAATAATCGATGTTTCCGGCGAATAGATTCGCTAGCTTTGACAATTTGACGTAATACGTCTTGCTGTTGTTGAAGCGAGGAGGACATGTTAATGCATGCAAGTCTCACTCTGCACTGGCTTGTTACAACATTTTTTGTTTGTTCTTAAAATCATTTATGCTTATAAAACAATCAAAACCTTTTCTATATCTTCCCTCTTCTAATTCACTGTCTTTATCTATTACTATAAAGCCATGCTTATCTGTCCAACATTGCGCATATATATCTTTGAAAGTGTTGAATGTCATATCCGTATTGACATGATCATTATACACATGCTTAAGATTCATTTCATCCTGCCTAAAGAGAACCAGAAAGTTTACGTTATCTCGAATAAGATGCTTGGGAACACGAGCATAGGTTTGACTGAGATAAAAGCAATCGACACAATTATGTCTACCCATACAAAAGAAAGATCTAATGTTATCTTGCTTCTCGCATGCAACATCATCAAATATAATAATAGAGTTCGGCCTAGCCTCGGCGGGTGGGACTACCTGTTCATTATCGTGAAAAGGAAAGTATCCTATACCCTCCACAGAGTCGAGTAAGTTTTGTAAAAATTGATATTTCGGCTGATTTAACGATTTCGAATATACATATATATTTTCAAACTTTAATCCATTCTGATCGATGATTAGACTGAGTAATGTATTTGTTTTTCCGCAATTAGACGGGCCACAGAAAAGTGCACGTATACTATTTGGCAGCAACTCCCCATGTCGTTTATCATTAGTTGCATTATTTTGTACAGTTGATGTTAAATCATCAAAATTGATGATTGGGATTTTTGTTGGTTGTGTATGAAATCGCATTTTGATAATAACTAAACATAAAAGTATAAGTAGCGCCTTTATATGTAATGTCAGTCATTAACTGTTTGATATTTGAATGATGCACATCATAAAATGATTACATATGTAAGTAAAAACAAGAAACAAAACCGGATAAAGAGTGGGACAGGATTGGTCAATTCTTTAATTAATAAATTACCGGTAGAACTTCATATACCCGGTTATCAGTACTGTGGACCTGGTACAAAATTAAAGCAGCGGTTAGCAAGGGGAGATCCGGGGATAAATCCGTTAGATAAGGCTTGCAAGGAACACGACATTGCTTATTCCAAAACTCGTGAAAATCCCACCGGTAGAAGCGAGGCCGATCGAATATTAGCGGAGCAGGCTTGGAAGCGAGTTTTAGCAAAAGACGCAAGCATTGCAGAAAAGGCGGTAGCTTGGGGTGTTGCAAACACAATGAAACTAAAAAGTAAATTAGGCATGGGACTTAAAAGGAAGAAAAAAGCATCAAAAAAGAAAACAGCATCATTGAGCAACATTATTACGGCTGCTAAAATGTCAATGTCACCAAGTAATAATGTTCAAAGTGTTATATCGAGCGCTTTGAAAGGGGCACGTAAAGCCGTAAAAGAAGCAGGTGGTAAGCAATTCATACAAAAGTCTCGACAGCTATCGATACCTGCAAAGGTCGGAGGATTCTTACCATTCCTAGCACCCATATTTGCTGGATTAAGTGCTGCAGGTGCATTAGCCGGCGGCACAGCAGGTATAACCAAGGCTGTTAATGATGCAAAAGCTGCTCAAAAGCAGTTACTTGAAAGTGAACGGCATAATCGTGTTATGGAGTCAATAGCTATAAGTAAAGGGTTATATCTTAAACCTTATAAAAATGGTCTAGGTTTAAAATTAAAACCATATAAAACGGGATTAGGTGTTAAATGTAGACAAAATCGAAAAAACTTGTAAAGCTACCGCATCGAGCACTCACCGATGCAGATATATTAAAATATTCGAAAGAAGCTGGAATTCCGAATTTTAGAGGTGTCTTTATGCGTAATAATTTACCAAAGAATCCCAAAGTTAATGAATGTGCAGTCATAAATTTAGACGATGCAAGCGGTCCAGGGACACATTGGGTAGCATATCGGAAACGTGGCTCTAAAGTCGTTTATTTTGACAGCTTTGGAAACCTCACCCCACCTGCTGAGTTGGGAAAATATCTCGGTGTAGGTAGCATTATGTATAACCGTGAAAAATTTCAAGACTATACCACTTTTGATTGTGGGCATTTATGTCTCAAATTTTTATGCAATCAGCTGTTTTGTCCAAACAAGTATCAGTTGTATAAATATATTGCATAAAATGTTATGATAATCAGTGTAATTTGAACAATCAGTATGAATGATACTTTTACGTTGACGCTCTCGGGACAGTCTTCAGTACTGGAAGCGCAATACTTTCCACCTATTGAACTTTCACCGCAGAAGAATTATGCATTGGGCTTAATTGAACTTTTAACGTTTAATTCAATCCCAAATGTTGACGTTCATAATAAATTTCACATTGGTAACCATCAAATTACTGTGCCGATCGGGAGCTATGAAATTGAGGATATAGCAGAATATATTAGAAGCAAGCTATCAGAGTATAGTGATATTACACTAGATATAAAACCCAATAATAATACCTTACGCAGTGAAATCAGGTCTAATCAAGACATTGATTTTACACCAATCGATTCGATTGGGCGAACATTGGGTTTCAATAGACGAATTTTGGAAGCAAACAAGTTGCACATTTCAGATTTGCCAGTAACCATAATTAAAGTTAATGCACTTCGCGTAGAGTGCAATATAACTGCAGGCGCTTACATTAATAACAGTAGAGCGCATACGATTCATGAATTTTTCCCTACCGTGGCTCCCGGATATAAGATTGTGGAAGTGCCGAATCATGTCATTTACTTACCTGTTGTCGTCAGATTAATAGATCATATTCAATTGCGTATTGTTGATCAGAATGGTGAATTGGTGAATTTTCGTGGTGAAACAATTACAATACGACTACATCTTAAATCTACGTAACAATGGGTATTATGTACAATGGTCAAGCCCTTAATAGTTACTATAATAATAAACCACAATGGGTAAAACATATCAGTCGTTATCAAATTCGCAAGACGTTAACACGTCGTAACGTTCTATTTCTGAAAAGCTTGGGACTCAAGTTGCATCATCACCACAATATCAGACAGTGAATAATAAAAACTGTCATTGCCGTTGTTGTATTTGCTTGCTTATCGCACGTTATCACAATAACAATAATGGAGGATCCAATACTCAGCATTCAAAACCCAGTCGTTTTCGACGAATCTGTCGCTCATTACGAGCTGCATGCACATCAATCTTATAATACAAGGTCATTTGGCAAAAATGATGAAATTCGTATTGTTGTGCAACATCAAGATTTATGTATTTTACCATGTAAAAGTTTGATACATGTTAGTGGAAGGTTGACCAAAACCGATGGAACTAAAGCAAATAATACTAATCTAACATCTAACGCAATCTGTCATTTATTTGATGAGGCGCGGTATGAGTTGAATGGAGTTGAAATTGATCGAAATAGAAATGTTGGTATTACCAGCTTGATGAAGGGGTATCCTTCTTACACACCAAATCATGAACCCGTTTTAATCAATGCCGGTTGGATATCTAGTTCAAATCTAAAGATAACAAATGATAATGGTTATTTTGACGTGATCATGCCTCTGAGTATGATTCTCGGATTTGCTGAAGATTATCGTAAGATAATTGTAAATGCAAAGCATGAACTTGTTTTAACAAGATCTAAACATGATGATAATGCAGTTATACAAAACGTGGACGAAAATTATAAAATTGAGATGAATAAAATAGAATGGTTAGTTCCATATGTCACGTTGGCTGATAGGGAAAAGATACATCTGCTGCGTTTCATTGAAAAAGATCCTTGCATATCTTTAAGTTTCCGTACATGGGAACTTTATGAATATCCTCTATTGCCCGTAGCATCATCCCACGTGTGGTCTGTGAAAACAGCGACACAATTAGAAAAGCCACGATATATTATTATTGGATTCCAAACGGCTAGAAAAAATGACAAGGCGAGAAATGCAAGTCTGTTTGATCACTGCAACATTAGTAATGTTAAAGTATTTTTGAATTCAAAATATTATCCGTATGGTAATTTAAACCTTGATATTGCAAATAATCAATTTTCTTTATTATATGATATGTATATCAATTTTCAAACCAGTTACTATAATAAAAATGTTACTGGTAAACCTATATTGAATAAATCAATATTTTTAGAGAAAGCTCCATTAATAATTATTGATTGCTCTAAGCAGAATGAAGCTTTAAAACATGCACCTGTCGATGTTCGACTCGAATTTGAATCAAAGGAACATTTTCCTGCAAACACTTCTGCTTATTGTTTAATTTTACATGCTCGCATTGTAGAATATAATCCCATAAGTGGAAATGTAAAGAAATTGGTTTGAGAGGAGGGGTAACCATTATTGCGCATGCGTCAATTAATGAATGAAACGCGGTTATTCACTAGTGAATCAGTTTCATACGAAATGGAATACATTGTAGACGTGCAGGGATTCCGCGGGCCTGGTAATCGGTTCATACCGAAGGAAATGTCTATAATAAATATTGTCGACAGTGAAATTGTGACTTATGTGTTTAAACCACCATATCAATGGGTGTGGTTACCTATACACTATAAGAGAGTCAATAACTGGTTGATGAATAATTATCACGGTTTACCATGGCAATCTGGCGATGTACCATTTGACGCTATAAACGAAACTTTGGAGGATATCGTTAAATGTGCTAGCAAAATTTATGTAAAAGGAGTCGATAAAAAATGTTGGTTGGAGGAAATATTAAACGCAGAAAATGTTGTCAATCTCGACATTTTGGACTGCCCATCTCTAGCAAAACTGAAGCAGCAGCAGCAATATCAATTGTCGGAGAAGTGTGAAAATCATACGATTAATGGAACATGCGCTAAAGAAAATGTAAAAATACTTAAGAATTGGGTATTGGAAAATCTATGTGAACAACCTGCATCTCCACAACGTTCATTAAGGATTTATTACGAAGTAAAACGACTCGCATTGATGGAAACAAAAGATATCGAATGTCTGCCGATTGATTTCATTTGCATGTTTGCTGATCGGCAAATTGAAGAAGCATGGGCTTGCTTGCCACCTGCTATGCAAATGCATACTGATATACGTGAATGTCGCCGATGTTATAAACATTTCGAATCAAGCTATGATACGATAGATGGTCCACCACCTATGATTAAAGACTGCATCAATTGTCAAGTTAAAAGCGATGCATTAGTTGATGATAATGAAAATATGAATTTCATGTGATTGCTATTGTATATTGTTATGTATGAATATGAGAAATAAAAGAATAAATAACATTTATTAAAAACATCTTCTGTATTTTCTTCATCTTCCTTCCTACATGATATTGTACAAAAAAAAAATGGGTTATTTAAATGGTCATATTTAACAAAGGGGTCGATGGTTAACGTAATGATTAATGGATTTTAGACGCGTCTCAACTCGTCTTTACGAGATATAGGTCCCAACATGTTATGTAATATTCTTAGAAATTACATGTGTTTTTCCAAGGGTGGTCGACGCCGATGCCGACCTCCCCGGCGCTATTCAAGCACGCTTCGAATGAGTGGTGGGAAAGCCAACCGCCAGGCCCCGAGCGCCAGATGTCGAGGGTACACGTGTTTTCCCAAAGATGGGAATGAGTAATGGATTTTAGACACGTTACAACTCGTATACCATCTTTACGAGATATAGGTCCCAACATGTTATGTAATATTCTTAGAAATTACATGTGTTTTCCCAAAGATGGTCGGTACCGATGCCGAAAATAGACCGCCAGGCCCCGAGCGCCAGAGGGTCGAAGGTACACGTGTGAGGGTACACGTGTTTTCCCAAAGATGGTCGGTACCGATGCCGAAAATAGACCGCCAGGCTCCGAGCGCCAGAGGGTCGAAGGTACACGTGTGAGGGTACACGTGTTTTCCCAAAGATGGGAATGATTAATGGATTTTAGACGCGTCTCAACTCGTATTCCATCCATGTGTTTCGAGGGGGGAGAGGTAGCATGGCAATAATTATTCGAGCGATCAAATCGCGATATCAATTCGCGGATTTAATTCGCGGTTTTAATTCGCGGTCTTAATTCGCAATCTTAATTCGCGAGTCATCTCGCGAGGTACCGCTCGCGATCCACCGAAACCGCGAGTGGCGTAGAACTGTCTTTATCCTTCTACTATTCTCGATAGTTTGCGAGTTACGATACTCAGATGATGAAAAAGTTAAATGCAATATTAAATCGTTTCAAGATGCTAGCACCAGAATGATGCTCACCGCACTTTCACAATTGAATGAATCTTTTCTACCATCTTCGAACTAATTGAAATGTGCGAATACAAGTTTCGATCCATTTATAATACAATTGAGCGTGTCAAAGGTCTTTAAATTTTCAATAAATAATGTTCAGTCATTAACTTGACATCGTTTAAACAATTAATTTTTGTATGTATATTAAATCGCGATATACTGTAGTCTTAAATCAAATAATTAAAATCATTACATCTTAAAGTTAGTCCATGCATAAGTCTTACATGGTCTAAGTCATCTTATGTAGACTACATCTTTCTTTCTGTAAATGCAAACCAAAATGTGTTGTAACATTCACACGACTATGGAATGAAATTTATTCTGAAAACCCAACAAGTACAAGCGTAAATGT
Source organism: Trichopria drosophilae (assembly GCA_030407085.1). NCBI lineage: Eukaryota > Metazoa > Arthropoda > Insecta > Hymenoptera > Diapriidae > Trichopria > Trichopria drosophilae. The sequence continues at coordinate 8,379 of JAQOWT010000187.1, read as the reverse complement.
ATTTTAATACTAACTAATGGTATACCTCTTGAGTCGAAATTGTAAGTAGCGTAACCGACATGACTACTTAATTCCGTTTACAATAATGATTTGGAGATTTACACTGCTTGTTATATTTGACAGATTTTTTGTTTACTTCCACATTGTAATCGTAATTAGTTAACTAAGTTATTTACGTACGAATCCTATTGTTATATGTAGGTATTTTGTTAAATATAAGGAGAATGTCGTCCTATCCAGCACACCTAGTGTAATAGAAAAAGACACAAGTCATTATATCAATAAATCATTTTCATAGTAATAAATTAACCTTCAAAAACTTCTTATGTTTTCACATCATGTACTAAAATTTCATATTATTATTATTAATATTGAATCGTTTATAGAACTGATGTTTTCATACATTATCACTTAAAAAGACTGCTACCGTATATGAAATAAAAGACCAAACAACAATTCAACATGAAGGCATGTATATATTAATTCTATTTAAATGTGCGCATGTGATTCCGTAAAACATTAGTCATTTTGAAAGAAAAAGTGAAAAATTCTCAATGAGCTTAATTGCGGTGTCTTAGAAATGTTGGTGATAAAAGTATGAATATGCAATTAAATGAATAATTTAACACGCGTATCTCTATCATTACGTTCAATTGTATAATTTTTTAATATTATAACACGTACATATTGACTATATTTGCAGACTGCAGGTCAGACTTTTCATTATCACGTTTAGAATAAAATGTGCGTCAAAATTGACTCTTGCTCGTCATTAATTATAGGTATCTAGTACATCGAAGCTTTGAAACAACTTTACAATACGTTGTATATTTTCTTAAATCTGAATGCATTCACGTTACTGATGACAATAATGCTTCTTTAGTTTCATCTTGACCAAAGGTGTAAACGCAACAAATTGAGATCAGTACCAATAATTGCCAGTGTCTGAAATTTCTCACCCACACCTATCAAGGAGTTTCGTAAATTATATGCAAAAACATTCACAGTTATTAATATAATTCTTTATAAGTCATAAGTTTGCTGTCGACTAGATTCATAATAAACATATTGTGTAATGTAGATTGGTAAGTATCTAATTCCTTATCTAACATTTAATTCCTCACAATATTCAATATGTACCCTTCAAAGCGTCGTGTTCTATTTTTGCTCATTGCATCTTGCAATATAACTGCTCGCATTCTCTATATAATAATAATAATAATATTAATAATCGACTTTATTGCTTATATCAGGAATACACTATATACATGGGAGAATTCACTTACTTACTAAATATATATAAATATCGCGAGATATATAAAATCTCGCAAAAGGCGAGACACAGCACCACTAAGCTGTTTTACAGTCTGACCCTGTACGGAAAATAAAAGTACAGAAAAAAAATATTTACAATTGTAACGGATATAGACAAAGCATACAAAAATCAACATTCAAACATACAATAAGCACACAACACTCATCGGTTTCTATAATAATTTAGTAACTTCGGTATAAACTGAATCGGTTTCGAAATATATAATCTTAATTGCAATGGTAGCAATGGTACACAAAGGCTAGAAGAAACTTCACGTCTATATGCAACCGAGCTTCTTCCCAGCCAGCCAGCTCAATCGATGAGCTAGGTATTCGGGGACATTTAAAGACAGAACTGTACACAAGAGAATAGGCGAACTTCCATTCTGTCTCTCATTTTTAACCATCTAGATTTTGCGTACGCATGCGATATATGGTCAAATTTTCTAATGCCATACGTATACCTCAAACAAGCATTCTGCACCGCTTGGACTCTTTTCCATTCCTTATTAGTAATGCACGGGCCATAAACCGCAATACAATAAGTTACATGAGGGAGTACAAGTGATTGACAAAGTTTCAGTTTCGCAACGTAAGAAAGTTCTTTACGGAATGTGTAAAGTTGTCGTAAGCGCATATACGAGATAGAAATTTTTTTCGATATATGATAGGAGAAACTCCAGGAAGAATCGATGTATAGCCCGAGATTTCTAGCTTCATTAACAATTGGAATTGCATTTGCTTTTATTGAAATTAGAAAATCATCCATAGCAATTTTTGCGCGTAAACTACTACTCCCGATAATAAGGACCACTGACTTATTTGGATTAATAGTAAGCGCATTTTCATCCGACCACTTTTCAATACGCGCAATATCATTATTGAAAATGGTAACAGCCTCGAGCGAATTTTCAGGAAGAAAAGGCATAAGAATTTGCGTATCATCGGCATAGGTTTTAATGCTAACGTTATTACAACACTCATAAATATCAGCAGAGAATATAATAAAAAGGAGCGCACTTAACTTAGCTCCTTGAGGTACGCCATATTTTAAGACTTTACGTGTTGATGTAATTTTATCGTTGTTAATATTTAATTCTACAATTTGGGATCTATTATTGAGAAAAGAAGTCAAGAGCTCGCACGCATTTTTTCGAAAGACCATAATATGCCAGTTTCGCTAATAACATATCGTGATTCAGTGTATCAAAGGCCCTAGAAAAGTCAAAGAGTCCCGCAATTGTCAGAAGACGATTGTCCCAATTTTTCAACACATTATCAGATATGTCAATGAGTGCCGTCTCACAGCTGTGAAAACGCCTGAATCCCGATTGAAACAGAGGAAGCAGATTATACATATTAAAATAGCCTAACAGCTGTTCATAACAGATTTCCTCAAAAACTTTCGATAAAAGAGGTAGACGGCTGATAGGGCGTAAATCACTAAGAAGAGAGGGGTTTGCCTTTTTAGGTATTGGGCCATACCGAAGCAATTTTCCAGATATCAGGAAATTCACAATCCACAATGATATTATTGATGATTTGTGCAAATATTTTATTTTTACAAAATACTTTTTAACTTGGAGAGTGAGATTTCAGAAAACGAAAAAGTTGCTGAGTTTGGAAGTTTATCTGACCGGGAGTTTTTGAAAAATTCAATTAGATGCGGATTAGGCATTTTCTGAGGACAACTTACAAAATGTTCGTTAATATTGCATTTATATTATAAAAATAAATTGTACCTACTCTAGGTATTAACGAACACCTTACTAATAATTAAGACTGATAAATCAAAGGACATAATTTCGTATACATTGCTTATTTGACCATCCACCTTATACCCACACTAATATTCTACCAATTCCAAAAACATCTAGCAAATAATGTAGGTAATATTTTCAATTCAAATTTATTATTATACTTGAAATATTTCTCTCGGTCTAAACGTCTCTTACAAGTTTGATATTTTCTCCATCTTACTTACCTTATATCGGAAACATTTATAGTTAACTGATATTTTAAGCGATGAATTTGTATATTATCCAACACATATGTTTGAACACATTTATTCTCTAGAGATTACTATACGTGTTTCTACGTGGCCATACGCTAAACGATCACCTGCTTTATCAATTATTATCTTCTTTTCGTATAAGTAATAAATGTGGTTCATAATTAGTAAATCAAAGTAGCATATCAAAATCATAAGTAGTAAATCGTTCATCATTGCAGTCTCATGCAAACATATTGCTGTATCTCTCCCCCTCACACTTTCACACTTTTTCTCTCTCAATCATCAATAGAACAACTGATAAAAATCATAATAGTTAAGCAAAATTTACAATCATGTCAGCAAACGTGCAGAAATTTATGATACCTTTTGTGTGTGAGAGAGCAATAATGTAAGTGTTGAATAAATGATATATGTGTTACGCAGTAATTGACCAACTCACACAATGTCGTAAACAAATAAAAGAACCAAGTCTTCGACGGCCGAAATAACGGAAATGATGTCCTTTGATTGTTATTCATAATTATTAGTAAGCCGCTCGTTAGTATATGAAGTAGCTGTAATTTTTTATCTTTAAAATATGAATAGTACACGGTTACGCCATAGTCGAAAGGTATGTGCGATGGAAATATTGAATCTATATAAATGAATTTAAGGAATATTAATAGTGTGTTGAATGTGAGCAGAGACAACACGAAATAAACGTATAATATAAGAAAGCTAATGAGATATAAATGGAAAATTCAAAATAATTATAAATATTGATAGTGAATACGATTGAGATGTATGATGTTAGGAGAATATTAGTGAGAGTATAATGTAATAGTAGGAAAGTAATAATGTGTATAAAATTATTATTAACGATTAGTACGGGTTTAATTAATGTCTTGAGCAGCTAGAACGTAACTTTAAAAAATAGATATGATTCGTATATTCTTACTCGTTTAAGTGTGCACAGTATGAAGTAAGACAGTAGGATCAGTATTTGAAGTGACACATTTAAATAACACATTGATATTAAAATTAAGGAATGCAATATTATAATATAGAGAATGCGAGCAGTTATATTGCAAGATGCAATGAGCAAAAATAGAACACGACGCTTTGAAGGGTACATATTGAATATTGTGAGGAATTAAATGTTAGATAAGGAATTAGATACTTACCAATCTACATTACACAATATGTTTATTATGAATCTAGTCGACAGCAAACTTATGACTTATAAAGAATTATATTAATAACTGTGAATGTTTTTGCCTATAATTTACGAAACTCCTTGATAGGTGTGGGTGAGAAATTTCCGACACTGGCAATTATTGGTACTGATCTCAATTTGTTACGTTTACACCTTTGGTCAAGATGAAACTAAAGAAGCATTATTGTCATCAGTAACGTGAATGCATTCAGATTTAAGAAAATATACAACGTATTGTAAAGGTGTTTCAAAGCTCCGATGTACTAGATGCCTATAATTAATGACGAGCAAGAGTCAATTTTGACGCACATTTTATTCTAAACGTGATAATGAAAAGTCTGACCTGCAGTCTGCAAATATTGTCAATATGTACGTGTTATAATATTAAAAAATTATACAATTGAACGTAATGATAGAGATACGCGTGTTAAATTATTCATTTAATTGCATATTCATACTTTTATCACCAACATTTCTAAGACACCGCAATTAAGCTCATTGAGAATTTTTCACTTTTTCTTTCAAAATGACTAATGTTTTACGGAATCACATGCGCACATTTAAATAGAATTAATATATACATGCCTTCATGTTCAATTGTTGTTTGGTCTTTTATTTCATATACGGTAGCAGTCTTTTTAAGTGATGATGTATGAAAACATCAGTTCTATAAACGATTCAATATTAATAATAATAATATGAAATTTTAGTACATGATGTGAAAACATAAGAAGTTTTTAAAGGTTAATTTATTACTATGAACATGATTTATTGATATAATGACTTGTGTCTTTTTCTATTACACTAGGTGTGCTGGATAGGACGACATTCTCCTTATATTTAACAAAATACCTACATATAACAATAGGATTCGTACGTAAATAACTTAGTTAACTAATTACGATTACAATGTGGAAGTAAACAAAAAATCTGTCAAATATAACAAGCTGTGTGAATCTCCAAATCATTATTGTAAACGGAATTAAGTAGTCATGTCGGTTACGCTACTTACAATTTCGACTCAAGAGGTATACCTTTAGTTAGTATTAAAATACATTTACGCTCGTACTTGTTGGGTTTTCAGAATAAATTTCATTCCATAGTCGTGTGAATGTTACAACACATTTTGGTTTGCATTTACAGAAAGAAACATGTAGTCTACATAAGATGACTTAGACCATGTAAGACTTATGCATGGACTAACTTTAAGATGTAATGATTTTAATTATTTGATTTAAGACTACAGTATATCGCGATTTAATATACATACAAAAATTAATTGTTTAAACGATGTCAAGTTAATGACTGAACATTATTTATTGAAAATTTAAAGACCTTTGACACGCTCAATTGTATTATAAATGGATCGAAACTTGTATTCGCACATTTTAATTAGTTCGAATATGGTAGAAAAGATTCATTCAATTGCGAAAGTGCGGTGACCATCATTCTGGTGCTAGCATCTTGAAACGATTTAATATTGCATTTAACTTGTTCATCATCTGAGTATCGTAACTCGCAAACTATCGACAATGGACACGTATGGGGCCGTCTATCCTAATCTCGAGAGGAACATCGGATGATACCGAGAGGGATCTAGTGACCGTGAAAAGTATCTGTTTTTGTTACTTCTGATTTGATTTCCGATTCATAGGAATTGACGAAGAGATACTAAGATCTAGAGAGAAAGGTACGACGTATATCCATGAATTAGAGGTAACACGCTATATGTGGAAATGGCAAAGAGTGTGTGACAGAGATTGATTGATTGATTGTCTTTGTTATGGCTTGAGGTATTACCTCTTAGGCCAACCAATATAGAGCATACATACAGATAACTAATACTAAAACTAAGCTTAATATAACAAGACATACTAACAGATGCATATAAAAGCGCAATACTAGTTCTATAACAAAGTAGATATAAAATAGATATATATATAATAATAATAGTCGAGCGATTACAACGTAGGGTAGGGTACACGCATACCAGAAGTAACAGTGGACTAAAATACTAATGTTAAATACTAAAAATACTAATACTAATACTAATAATGCTAATACTAAAATATAAAATACAAAATAATTACACTGAAGTCCGACTTAATAGGAATTTTTTTAGTTTTACTTTAAACGAACACACATTTTCACTTGCGCGAATTTCGACTGGGAGTTCATTCCATAACCGGGTAGATGTGACAATAAAAGAGTTGGAATATGATTCTAGCCGATGTGCCGGTACTCGAAGTTCTTGCATAGAGCCTGGTCGAAGAGCCCTGGATGTAGATTCTTCACGCCACTGATAACGTTCATAAAGATAGTGGGGTACGTGGGTCTTAATAATCTTATAGGTGACGATACCAATATAGTATAACCTACGCGATTTGGTGTTGAGCCAGCCAAGCTTATTACGATATGGGGTAATGTGCTCATTGCGCCGTAGATCGAAGATGAAACGAATGCCCGCATTAAACATTCGTTCCACCCTTATTTTTTGAGTTACATTGATGTCGTTGTAAACTGCGCAACAGTAATCGAAGTAGGGTAAAATCAACGAGGAAACAAGGGTTTGCCTAACATCAGTTTGGTAGTTGAGCACGGTTATTACGTAGTTGACGTAGAGTGGAGAAGACTTTATTGGACATTTGTATAAGATGGTATCTCCACGAGAGCGTTCCATCAAACACGAGACCCAAGTTCCTCACTGATTTAACCCACGGTATGACCGAATTATTAATAACAATCGGTGTGATCGAATCAGTATTAAAGGTGTTCAGATAAAAAGCACTGCCGACCAGTAATGCCTTAGTTTTTTCAAAGTTAAGGACGAGGTCATTGCTATTCGCCCATTGACAGAAGCGAGTGATATCGGATGTTACCTTTGCAATGTCGATGTCAAGTTCTGAAATACGACATTTAAGAAAAATTGAGAGAGAGAGAGAGAGAGAGAGAGAGAGAGAGAGAATGATGTGTCAATTAATGAAGGTGACAAGCAAATCAGTATTAGGTAATAGAAATGTAATATATTACTGACGTGCAAGGATTCCCCTGACCTGGTAGTTGGTTTATACCGAAGAAAATGTGTATTATGGATATTTCCGACAGTTATGTTGCAAAGTACGTTTTGAACGTAAAACAATTGGTTAATGCACAACTATCATAGTTTACGATGGGAATCGGGCGATATACCCTTTGATGCAATCAACGAAACGTTGGAGTATATCGTTACATGTGCTCAAAGGATATACATAAAAGGTGCAGACAAATAAAAGACATAGGTTGCAGATAATTTTAGATGCTGACCGAGATTTGCAGTAGATGCGCGGTAATCTTTAACAATTTCACTTTCATATTCTTTTTGCATGGCGATTATAAGGTTAATTGTCAACCAGAGCCAATTTTCAAGAACCTCGTATTCAATTGTAATCGCTTTATAACCATTTATATCAGCAAGTGTATCATCGTAGCCTACGATAAAGCCATGCATTTCAGATGCACCCGCATATTTAATTCTGCGATACACAGATTCTGCAATCTCTTTAAACATACCAAAAGATGGCAGCGCTGTAACTTCCTTTAACTTTTTACTTAAAATAAACACAACTGTGCGTAAAGATAGAAAGAAACTGTTGAATTTTTACACGCTTATATATTAAATAAAGGTTAATTAATTACATTAAAAGCAAGTCGATACTCGTATGTATTCGTCACTTATGGGAAGTCAGATTCATTGTTACCGTATAGTAAAGTCTACGGATAATTAACAGGTCGAAACCTGCATGGCGATATTTAAGATGTAAATTGTACACATATCAAAAAATGGTCAGGAACCTGATTAATTATATTACCCACGTGT
>JAQOWT010000186.1:0-34929 GCA_030407085.1 Trichopria drosophilae | reverse complement strand
ATTTCGCATTTTATATTCGGTGAAATATTTTTTCCACTACAAAATTTGAAATACTTCTTTTTTAAATTTTCTCAAAAGGGAAAAAGACCGAGCGTACTTCAAAATAGTATAAGAATAGGGTATTACAGTAATTAAAAGAAAATCTTTTCTTGCCGCTGCGGGTTAAACTAGTTCAAAGAATTTCAAATTGGCGATTACATTTAAATGGAGGGAAGGACGCAAAAAGCATAAATTAATTCATATAAAAATGCTTCGCATTCGACTTTTTAAATGTTTACAAGAATTCGCTGTGGGGTTATGATGCGGATGTCAGGCATTCGAATGTTTCAAGGGGAATGTATCTGACATTCCAAAGTTGATATATATATGGCAATAAGAACGTGAATTTCAATAATTTATTGTATAAAAACCAAAGCCCATTCGATAAAACGCTGAAACACGTATATTTTTATTTTCGCCCTAGAATACGTACAAAAATTGCCGCCAAAAATCGTGATCCCCCGACCGTGGGTTCCCCTCGTAAGTGGCTTCGATAGGTATATTACAAGAATATAGTGTTTCTTATATGTATGAAAATTGAAAATGATTTTATACAATTATGGCCTGAGTCGACGTAAAATTTAAAATGAGCATTTTCAAAACTTCGACCCCGACGCCAGGCCAGCAGAAGTATTCATATATAATACTCACTTTATGCACTTGTATTGCAATAGACTATTCGATGCTTGTTACGTGTTTACTACGATTTACTAATTACTGTCTGTATTATTATGATCTTATATAATAATAATAATAATAATGTCTGTTTGACACGCGTATGCGTAAAATTCGATTTTACGCACCGTTTTTAGTGCGTAAAATAGCGTTTTACTAGGCTAATTTCTACAATAGACCTGGAAATCGTGTATAAATAAATATTTATCAATATTTCAATTATCTTACATGTTCTTTTATCCATATCATGTAAATAGACTACATTACAATCGCGATCACTGAACTTACGTTGTATAAACAAACAACAAATCAAGAAATTTTTACATCTAATTCGTACTTGGGTTGTTTATTTACATTTCCGTAATATTGAATGGTCTATAAACGATTTCCAACATCTATTCCTTTCGCGTCATCGAGTGATAAAGGTGTATAGTGTGGATTTAAAAATTCTGAAAATGAGTGATACGGATTCTGATCGACGGTTCTGACCTAGCATGGTAATACGATGATAGAAGTAATGCGGAACCTCCGAAGCGAGGACCCGGCAAATCATACTGGTTAACGCAACATTCATCCTATTTTTCATTGAAAGCCAGCCGGATCTTTTCATCTGCAGGAGAAATATGATCAAACTTACGTACACCATATACATAGCGAAGGCAACAATTTTGCACTGCCTGAACCTTACGCCAGTTGCTTTCACTGAGACATGGCCCATATACGCAAATGCAAAAAAGCAAGTTCGAGAGAACTAGAGTTTCACAAAGCTTAAGCTTTACTTTCGATGGGAGAACATGCCTCCATGGGAACAATCGGCGCAAATTAGCAAAACAAATTGCTCTCTTTTTATTTATATGCTGGGAAAAGGAGTCAATGTCTATGATCAAGCCAAGGTCTCTTGCCTCAGAGCCTATTTGGATACTACTACCATTTACAATAATTAGAACCAGACTGTGTTGGATGGTCTTACGAAGTTTCGCATTGCGGATTATGAGTACTTTAGACTTCGACGGGTTAAGGATAAGTGCGTTATCATTTGCCCAATTTGCGATGTAATTCAGGTCAGAATTAAATCTAACAGTATTTGAGTATCGTCAGCATATGTTTTGAGGAAAACATTCGAGCATAAACTATAAATGTCAGCTGTATATATTATAAAAAGTAAGGGGCTTAGTTTAGCTCCCTGGGGACAACCACAAGTTAAAATTTTTGTCTCAGAGATCTCACTGTTACCAGAGATTGAAACTGATTAGGAGCGTCGATGAAGATACGATTTCATTAAGTCGCAAGCTGTACCAGAAAAACCATAGAATGATAACTTGGCAACAGTAAGATCGTGGTTCATCGTATCAAATGCCCGGGAAAAGTCTAGCAAATCAGTGAGACATATCATTTGATGATCAATGCTCGAAAGTATACTCCTCAGAAACATCAAGAAGAGCTGTTTCGCAGCTAAAGGATTTCCTAAAGCCAGATTGATATGCTGGGAAGATGTCGTACTTGTTACAATGATCTAAAATTTGATCATACAGAATACTTTCAACTAGTTTTGAAAAAATAGGTAGACGACTAATCGGTCGCAAATCAGAAAATGCAGTAGGTTTTGACGCTTTGGGAATAGGACGCACGACCGCATGTTTACAAATCTTAGGAAATACGTTGGAACTAATAATGCTATTAATAATATTTAAAATTTCCGGCAAGCAATGTTTAAAAACTCTTAAGAATATCTCTTTAGAGATTCCATCAGATCCATCAGCATGCGGGTTTAATTTTGAGATGTCATCAGATAATTTTGTTATAGAGATTTCCCTGAAAGAGAAAAAAGTGTTTTCAGGAATCTTTGAAGAGCGAGTGGAACGGAAAAGTTGGAGAGTATAAGTGTTAGGTGAAATTTTTGGAACATTAGCAAAATACTGATTTAAACGGTTAACATCTGACAGGTGCGATGGAATCCCAGGAGAAATGGAATATTTAACCCCTAGATAATTGACAGATTTCCATAACAGTTTACATGCCGAGGATGATATAGTGCGGAAATAACATTTTCGTTCTCTTCTAATCATCGAGGTGGTACCATTTCTAAGGGGCTTATAGTACAGAAAGTCCGAGTCCGCTTTAGATTTTTTCCATTTTGATTGCGCAGCATTTCTTTTCCTAATGAGTGTCTTAACAGTATCCGTTATGCAAGTAGCACGAGGTTTGGACACGCGGAATAGTTTTTCTGGAGCGAATATGTCAAAGATACTTACAATTAGATAGTTCAAATATGCTAATTTATCGTCAATACTTTGATAATTAAAAACTTCCCTCCAGGGATAACAATCAGCCATCAAATCAAATTGTTTAGCATCAAAGTTCTTAAATCCTGGCCTAGGACAGGAAACAAGACAACCGACTAAAAAGTGGTCAGAAATCTCGTGCTCCTCCGTAGCAAGGACATCAATAATTTTAACCCTGGATGAAATTAAGATGACATCCAGTAATGTCGATGTTGTAGCCGTAACACTCGTTGGAGAATTTATAATTTGGAGAAGATCATTTGACCGAATCCATTGAAGGAGTTTTTTTGTAGCACACGAATTGATGTTGTATAAATCGACATTTAAATCACCTAAGATAATGATGTGATCAACAGAGGTATACAAAGAGGACAAAATGGGATCCATATTATCCAAACAATTTAAAGAGACTCTATCTGGTCTGTACAGAGCAACTACCGCATATTTAATGTTATGAAATTGAATAGTGATCCACAATTTTTCGAGTCCAAATTCATTTAAATGTACTTTAACTAAAGAAAAGTTAAGGTATGATCTAATATGAATTGCGACCCCGCCCCCCTCCCCTTCCCCTTGAATGGAGACGGTCGGCTCTTACTAATTTATAACCGTCAATTTGGTAGTCTTCGTCTCGATTATTACTATTGTAACGAGCCGTTTATCTCGACCGCGCGGAAGAGAAAGAGCAGCGGAGAGAAAGAGGGCCATTACAATTTATATCGACGCGAGTAATTAAGAAGATACAAAGCACGAGATGCGCGCTTTTCCCGGCCGGTCGGCCATTTTGGATCCCAAGCCCACGTGGGATCCGAGCGCGCATCAATGGACAAGCGCGCGAAATCACATGGCGCTGGCGCTGCTGCGCCTCTACCTGCGCAGAAGAGGTGCAACGGCGCCCTGGTCGCGCAACCTCAAAAGTGGGCAACAACGGGCCGAGTTCCGAGCTCGGAGCGCATGTGTCGCCGCAATGGGGCGCAGGCGCTCCAAATTCAAATAAGGGGCGGGCTGTCAAACTCAAATTAAGCAAATTAGATTTAAATGTTTGACAGTTCCCGTCCCGGTTCTTAGTAAAAATGGAACTCGGCGACATCACTGGACATAGGGATACTTACCGAGGTATTATAAGACCTGGTAAGTGTCCCTCAAACTCTCTTACATTTGGACTCTACAAGGAACTTCTTACGGACTCCTGGGGACGACTCGCTGCCTCAACATCCGGAGAACCTGGCTGCTCCGGAACAAAAAGTGGGCCCACACAATTCTTCAGCCAGCATCAAATTTCAATGGAGGCGGCGAGGACTAATTTTGGACAAATCACCAGGATCTGACGACGGCACTCCGTCCGTCAAGGACAAAAGTGGCTGCTGGTCCTCTCCCTCGTGGTCGCGAGGGAGTGCGACACCGAACTCGGGTTCACCAGGTGACAGCAGCCTAATTCAAATCACGAGACGGATGGAGGACCCAAAGAAGAGGAACGACGCCAAGAAGAAAGAAGACTAAAAAGTAAGCCTCTTTCTCTTCCGTTTCGTACGTTAAAATGATAGAGTGAATTTGTGTAGATAAATTATTGTTATATTGTGGTACTAATTATTTATATGTAATATGTATATATGTATGTGTGAGCGTGTGCATTGAATGTGTGTCCGCGTTAAATTAGTTTATTGCCGCGTAATTTATTCCGTCGTTGACGACGTTCGAGATAATTTTATAGACACTGACTCACACCACGTACCAACGACTCGATTACCCATTTTATTATAATGACTCTTATCTGTTTTTATATTCGCTTTGACTCCGAGTGTGTTGGTATGTGTGTGGTTGAATTGTTTTATGGACGAGTTCAATTATATTTATAAAATCCAAAGAAATACAAATATATATTTTAATTGAACAATGACAAATAATACTGACTTTTATTTCAGCACCAACGATTCCAATCTACGATTCATTTATTTATTTATAATGCTTGACTAATATTTGACATATATGTATTTTTATGTTTGGACGATCAGAGAATTTTAGCTAAATGACTCCGATTCGTTTCACTATTGAGCCACGACTCAGAAATACAAAATATTTCATATATATCTTAAATTAAAAGATCAGCAATTTGTGGAAAATGCGCTGATAGTGATCTTACATTAAGATGTGCGATTTTTAAAGCTTTTCTTGAATTATTATTGGCAGTCATGTGATAATTTGTTCCTTCCGGGGCTAATTATGACGATAAGCTCTTCAAAGACAGACTATAAATCGAAGAAGCACTCGTCATTGTAGAGTCACTTGTTGGGCCAGGCGTTTGATGTTAATTCTTGATTTGCTGCAGGTCATCTTCATTCAGGATCATTACCGGCTGTCCATGTTCATATCGGAAATAAACTAGGCCTTGATAAAGATAACATTTTTTGGTGGGATGCCCACGGCACAGTGACTTTCCCTTTTTTAATAAATCCAGAGTATCCGATGGTAGACTTTCGTTGATGTAAATCCGCGTTCGAGGTTGCGATGTATCGACAGAATCCGAGAACAAGCCTTTCTTAGCTATCGAACTCTTAATTAAAAGAATAAAGGTCGAAAAGACGTTACAAAATCTCTGTTTCAGGGCGTTAATGGGTTAATGCAGCAAACAAGTTGTCCGGAGCATGTTAATTCAAAATCGCTTACACAAGACTGGCAATATATTATCCTGCATGCAATACATGAGGAAACTTTTTCTTAAGATATTGCGATTTTGCATCGAGCATGTACAGAGGTCATCTTTGTATGATATAGTAAATGCGCACTTTAAAAATAAGAATAAATTCGCCTTCAAATATGCTATCAAAATGCTCGAGTAGAAATCAGTAAAAACTTGAATTTGACGGCTTCAACTGAATCAAGAATTAAGCGATGTAGAAGAGGGGGCTAGAAGGATCCAGTGAACCGTACGCGTCGATCTACAGCGCACCCAGTCAATAGCAGTGGTGAGTGTAGCACAAACACGACCGAGACAAGTAGAGCCCAGCACAGAGACACTAGAATTGTTTACTCTACACATACACACAAACACACTTAAACAAATCAACCGAATTAACTAATTCGAGAACATTCTAAATTAAACGATATCGTTTCACAATAAATTAAAACACTGTATGGTTCAAAAAACTTGCCACGAACAACATTCAAGGAAATCCTTACTCAACAACTTATTAGACGAGTCACTTTCGGAAGATTATAATCGAAAATACTCCAACAAACGATATATATCCACAGATTTATAAGAGCTCGGAAAAAAGCGACCGTTCCGTGTGGCAGTTGACAATATGTATCCATACAATACATATACATATAATTCGTCAAAGATATCTTGAAGGTGTCGAAAAAATCTCTAACGGATATCTTTTATCTATAAGACATCTTTTAGATATATCGAAATAGTTATTTTCGTATCAAGGGCGTAATAGTATCGTATACTGTTTTTCCTATTAAGTGCCCAAAGTTCGACACGTATATACAACATTCAAAGCGGTGATACAAGGGCGCTGGAAACGAGGTTGGGGGGGGGGGGGGCAAGGCCCCCTGACTCAAAACAGTGTTTGTAAATTCTTTTATAATAAATAGACTAAATTTAGAAATTTATGTAATACATTATTTATTATCGTTATTACTGTTATTATTATTAATTGTCACCGTGCAATTAATAAATTGAACATTTTGTAATGAATTTAAAGTAAGATAAAATTAACCTACAACATCATTTTCTGTACTGAAGAAGAACAGCGAATAAAAAGTAAAACAAATAATAAAACAGAAGTTTTGACAGGTCTACTCTACATGTCGCTCGTACTTTATTGCACCCAAAACTTCTTTACCCAACCCAAACAATTCTTTACTGGACGCTCAATGATAAGATCACTAAAATGCGGGAAAGTGGCACTTTGTACATACAAATACGTGCGCAAAATCGAACTTTTCGCACTGTAATAGGAAAAATAACTTATGCGACCGTAGGTGATCACCGCGCACGAGGGGTTGCCGAAGATTTAGTTTTTTCACTGTCGACGTAGTCACTAGTCGAAACGTCCAAATTTAATGGAAAACTGTAGGATAATTTTTTGTCGAGGTGACCAAATTCAATACTTCCTCAGACAATAGTCATAAGCATTTTAAACCAGTTTTTATGGCATTATCGTTGACTTTAGGAAGAAAATGCATACAACCTTTTTTATAGAGAATTTAATACTCTATCTTTTTTGTTTGAAACATTTTTGAATAAATTTGTATTTTTACAAAATAAATGCAAAAAAATACGAGAAAACGTAGTTGGAGCCAATATTTTTTAGTAATGGACGGATGGATCTGCACCAAAATCTAATCAGTTCTAAGTTATGCCAAGCCACGTATTTTGAAAAAAAATTATGACGTTACGCTTATCCGTACGTGAGTTATCGCACGACAAACAAAAACGGGACGTACGTACGTACAAGATCACGGACACAAATTTTTTTATTATTGATTCGGGCTCCTTAGGGTCTGAAACGTCGACATTTGATTAAACTATACACGGAGAGAAAAGTTAGGTATTTTCTGCAAGGCACTCCGTTAAATTTTGCGGAAGTATCTCCGGCAGTCTACATACTGCAGAAATTACAGGAGTCGCCTATAAAGGATACAGGACGGCTTAAAGCAGAACTCGGCTTATATGAATATGGTAAAATATATAGGATTATTCAGCAGAATCTACAGAACTTATTAAAAAGAAAATTAGCGAATTCTTTAAAAACGTCCGTTTAGTATTATAATTTTAAGTTACGTGCATTGCATATGTATTGCTAGGAATTATTAAAGTAATTTTACAGTATATAGAAGCAATGTAAACTAAAATACCAGTGACAATCGTGGAAAATTTATACTTTTGACTGTAAAATATAAAGTAAGTATATATAAAGTAAATTCAAATCCAAAAGCAATAATTCGTGACATATGAGAGGCTAGGGTTTCGTATATTCTACGCACACATATCCACTCGGTATATTACTTACCCTCGAATCGTTGAACAAAACGTTCTAACTCCCACGAGATTAAAATGTTTTTTACAAATATATCCATTACATATGGTTTTCAGAGAATTTTTCACATCACATACCGGCAAGCATACCGGTTGTTGCGGGAAAACCACATTGCACGTGGAATGTTGGTATTACTGCACCGACGCTGCACTCATTGGGAAAAAGTCCTGTAAGAACTGCAGTAATGAAATGTTGCCTTTACTTTACTCGGTATGGGTGAATTTACAAACGAAAATAAGATGAAATTTGAGGAACTTTTCTCTCCGTGTAGGGTGATTTCATGCCCGAGGTAACGAAATGCAATACTTCGTCCAGACCTAAGATCTGGGTCGAAGTAAAGATGAAACTTATTTAATGTGGGATAAATTTTCGATTTTTTTAATAAATGTGACAAATTCACACTTAACTACAGAGCAGACAATATTTATCGATCGGATTAAGCCTTCGCGAACGTTTTAAGGATGCGATCAGGCAACTTTTCGGCACTATTAGAATTTGGAAATGAAAATAGTTTTTTTTCGATCCACCTTACTATATAGTTATTCATCAAAGGACTGACAGTAGTAGCCCGGGTCAGCATGGTCGCAGCGCTCATTCAGGTTAAGCGTCGTAGTTGGGCACTCTAACTTGGATGCTGACCGCTTGAAAATACCTCGCTTGCTACGACTAGCCAGCCGGACGACTGCTGAACAGAAGATTTTTGTTTTATTATTAAGATATATTGCCTAATAATGAAAACAAGTAGTCGACTATATTGGTCTGGGTTTTACGCAGTTTTCCCAGACCATCATGCAAATGCGATACGCACTTTAGTGGTCCTAGCTCTGAATGGGTTTGCACTGTCTTTTCTTGTATCTAATTTTGTCTTGCATGGTGTTGTCATGTCTCCCAACGATCCGCCCTAGAGCCGACCCACGAATAAACTATAAAATTCATTAAAGCTGGGGATAATTAATTTCCTTTATCCTATCCTATCCTATTCACCAAACCCTACATAAATAAATAAAAGAAAAGAAATAAAAAGAAAGAAAAAATATAAGGTATGTTCCTACCCTAAAAATCTCAAAAATGCAAGAAAAAAATTTATTTACTTCCAAATTGCTGGCTCATAAGCTTAAAGTGGAAATGTTTAAATTTCACTTTTATGAAGAGAAATTTCATTATATTGCAGTAAAACTTTACATTTTCAAAAACAAAATGAACAAACGATTTTTATTCTGTGCCCATTTATTCATCTTAATAGATAAGCACGGTTATCACGAAAGCTACGATCACTGGTGTTTCAAATAACACTATTTAAAGTGTTATATAACTGCAACCGCCATTATGCATCCGACATTTTGGGTTTTGGAAAAAATAACAACCCTAATGTTTTTTAAATGAAAACTTCGAAATTTCACAATTATGTTTTAATTTTTACTGTCCATGGGAAGCAATCAATATCCTCATATTCATTAAAATTCTATAACCCGCCAACAGAGATAAATTGATTATATTTGTCTGGAATGGTTCGGAAAGAGATCTCCTTAAATGTAGGTACTGGAAATACCGGAAATGAATTGATTTTCCACGCAAAAGCGGAAATGTAATGTTCTTCGACATTGAGAAGAATAATATACTGTTCTTCTTAAGAGAAATGAATCATGCTACTTTTCGTAAGGGGTGTCGAAATGTAAAAAGAGCTTTGAACGGGGGCTCATTAAAATGTAATAAGCAAACTAACCATTGCAGAGTCAAGACGCCCAGTGTTATTTTCTAGTTTTCGAAGAATGCCTCCCTTCCATCCGGTATTTGTATTTATGCCATCTCAACCAGCTACAACGACTTCACTGAAACTGTTTTTAAGATTGGTTGTGAAGTAGTTAACTATAGGATGAAACTCATCTTGAGCAGAGCCCGATTTTGTAACAAACACGACCAATGTATTTTGAGCCAGGTTCAAGTACTAAGGCAATATTATAAGGTAATAAATATGCTCCTCCTTCACATTCATAGTCAAACTTCCATCAAAGTTTAATCCTTTCTGCCATCAAAGTATATAGCAGGCACAGGATTTTCAAGACGTGCTTCATCTTTCAACTTATTGCCTGATTTTACAATCTCACCCCTTAGCTTACTTTTGTCATTCACTAGAGCGTTAAAAGTAATGTTTTAAGAGGTTATGCACACCGATCAAGCTTTCTGTACTACGTGTATGTAGTATATAACTATGGAACGGGCGGAATAGTGGTTTTTATGATCTGCAAGGTTTTGACAGATAAATATTCGACATTTTTCTAGATTTAACTATTTCGACATTTTAAGGCTGAAACAATATCAAAGTAACGAAATCTTCATGGAAATAAAAATCTTTTGTCTGAAATGTCTTTTGTTTATATTACAATGATCATGGAGGACTGAAAAACAGTTGTTTTTATCATCTGGCAAGTTTATATGAACCCATTCGTACCAACGGAACTCTCGAATCAACTAATTCCGTCATACCACATAAACCTGCCCTACCCTCCCATTTTCGCTTATCGTTTAGCCACATTATAACGATCAGTTAGCACTTATACAGGCGGATTTGAATTTTTTATCATGTAAAAGTATATATTGATAGATATTCGATATTTAGGCTTCGCCTCGGGCAAAAATTACACGCAGTCTGAGACATTCTTTATTTTACCTACCTCGTTAAGTAATGTACTATATAGGAATGGGAAACAACTTAGGAATCAACGTCGGAAACGACGTCGAACGACATCGATTCCGGCGTCGAATCCGACGTCGATTCCGAAGTCTGAAATGACGTCGTTTCCGATAACACTTGTATAAGCGGAATGGAGTGTTTTACCATGTAAAAGGTTTATATTGATATATATATATATATTCGATATTTTGACAAAAATAACCGATAATACCAAAGGAACGGCTATATTAACTCAAAGAAACATGATCAAGTTTATGGAGTTTTCATATGCATAACTTTGTTTCATCTGAGATGTTATTTGGTCACTTCGCATCGATTGGAAAGCAATTGTGCAGGCGGAATAGTTGTTTTAATGATATACAAGGTTTCTATGAATAAATGTTTGATGTTTTGATGAAAAATAACTGAATACACTGAAGATAGCTCTACCGTCTCGGAAAGTCAAACAGTAAAAAGTCACTAGATTTAACTGTTTTCGACATTGTAAGGTATTATATATTTCAGGTTTGTTTCAAGAGCCAATAAATTTATAATCTTCATTAAATTGTTTTATTCAAAATTATTTTTTCGAAATTTCTCTTGTGTGTAACTACTGACAATATTATCTAAAGGAAATGTTCGCGGCTTCTATACAAAATATAAAAGATCAGCGAGTCATTATTGAAGCATAGTTGACGGCTGTACATGTTTGACACGTTTAATATGCTCAGGTTATTTTGCTTATGCCTTAATAAGGTACTGCATATGAATAAAGTGTTTAAAAAATTTAATACATTGTTTTTCTTTATTTTTAACGCAAATGATATTCTATTACCCAATCCATTGCTTTTATTAAACTATTCCAAATTGATAAAATATTTTCCAAGAAATTTGTTGGAATGGCAGTAAATATTATTATTTTTTGTATGTAGAAGAAAGTGCAAGAAATTAAGTGGGTATGTTCGTAATCATTGAATTATTACTTCGACCAAGACCATAGGTCTGGCGAAGTATTGAATTTGGTCAGTTCTCGCCAAAAAATTACCCTATAGTTTTTCATCAAATGTCGGCGTTTCAGGCCCTAAGGAACCCAAAACAACAATAAAAAAATTGGTGTCCGTTAGGTTGTACGTCCGTCCGTCCGTCCGTCCGTCCGTCCGTGGGCAAAATTTTGTATACGCGATATCTCGCGAATGGAATGACGAATTTAAAAAGTACAAACGGATTTGGGTTTCTCTTAGCCAAACTTAGATCTGATTAGTTTTCGGAGACAATGCATACTAGATTATGGGGAGGTTTAACAAAAAAACGCTCAAAAAACACGTTTTTCCATTTTTTAACAAAAAATACGAATCGTACAAAAAAATGTTTCAAACAAAAAATGTAGAACATCGAATTCTCTACAAAAAAGGTTATATTCATTTCTTCATAAAATCAACGATAATGCCGTAAAAAGCAAATTAACATGAAATTAACATAAATTGTACATACACATATACAAAGCATATGTATGTATATTATATACATTACATGAAAAACAGAGACGCAGAGGAAGCAGGGGAGTGAGGCGGGTATCAGGGCGAAGGGGGGGGGGGGCATAACAAAATATTCACTGTGATGTTGGTGTCGGGTAGCCATGGGGAAGTAGTAGCGGGGAGGGGGGTTCAGGGCTTCGCAGCAAGCGGGGGAGCGTGGCGGGTATGCCCCCCCCCCCCGACCTGTCAACAACTCGACTAAACCGCGTTTTTTTAAACATCAGTGTGAACAAGACGTGCTCATTTATCAGTGCTTCGGCTGACCTGCGGTCGGGGTCGAAGTTTTGAAAATGCTCATTTTCAATTTTAATATAGGGTGAATATGCCAATGAATGGACGACTACCAATGAATGAACGATTTTCTACATATTTCTATTTCTTATGAATGTATGATGCACAACATGCAACAAAATACATATTTTTATGTTCTTTGAACATTCAAAACAATATTTACAGTACTATTGATCTTCCAGTGTTTATTATTTTGTAAAATCAAAGCAAAGTTTTAAAGCCATCCAAAACTGGTACTGAAAACGTCCCATTTGATTTAACCCGTCTATTCATTGGGGTTTAGCGGATTTTTTTACAAAGGTATGAAGACGAGGTTGATAATTAAATAAAATCAAAGGTTGAACTACACGGTCATAAAGAGCAGAGTCTAACGATTCTAATGGTGGTATCATAATTCAATTTTCATAAAAGAATTCAAAAGTTACAATCGATTAAAGTGTGAAAAATGCTTAACCGTCCATTCATTGGCATATTCACCCTATTTAAGGAACAAGATATTGTTACAATATATGTATAGAAACTACTCGAACCTAACGATGCTAGAACTACCCTCTGCCGCCTTCTTTCTTGGCAGTGTTAAAATGGGAATATTCCCGGAAGCATCAGCCTTTCGTCAGGGAACTGCAATACGAATTTATCCAAAATTGTAGGCACCCGGATCGAAGGCATCTAGTTTACTGAATGTAATCCTTGAAATAATAACAGAGCTGCTAGAATATTTTTTTTTTGCATAACTTGATTTTTGTCGCTGTCATTGAGGTCGTAGCAGAAACGGACCTATATTTTGCTTCATATTTTTACATATTCTAACCGCAAATTGGCAAAACGGATATTTTTGAATTCTTTCCCATCTTATATTTTAAAATCCTAACGTGATGCAAAATGGAAATTGAAGTCGTATGAAGCGACCAAAAATAGATAAGAGCCAGTACCTTTGAATCGAGGTTATTCCCCGCAGTGATTTTTGTATGGTACAGTGTCATGGGAAATATTATTTATTATATTAAATATTAGTCGTTTGGCGACATGGATTTTTTCGGACCATTCATGGTATTTTTATAACTATAAAGCAAGTTCCAAAGATATAACTTTTTTGGTTAGGTCATCATTTTGAGAACAAAAATTATAAATACAAAATATTATTCGCAATATATCACTAGATTTTGATACACAACTTAACGATTTTTGTACACGAAATGATCGTAATCTGTACAGTTTCAGAAAATAATGAAAACAGTAACAAAATGTTGTATTATGTAAATGTTGGAGATCGAAGAAAGTTTTCTGAATGAAAATGTCAAAACGCGGTATTGTTGATAAAGATCCATGCAATTATTGATGATAACAGAGTAGGAGTTTGAATTAGAAGAATAGCCGGTACGCTGAATCCTCCAAAATATGTCTATATTTTGTGTATGCTAACGGCTTCGTCTTGTTGTTTCTTGCCTGCTAATGCCTAATCTCATTTATCTGGAATTACATAAACATTGAAGAACTAATTTTTTATCCACTTCTTCCTTCCTTTCATCAAAATTACTGTAATTGTCGATCATAATGCAGCCAAAGCAATTTGAATATTAAAAGAGAAAAGTGTATAACTCTTTTCTTAGCAATATCAGTAACTGCCATTTTTAATTCATCTTTTAACACGAAAGATTTGTTTTAAAAATAATTTGTCTTCTTCAGCGGATTCAATTCTTAAGAACCAATTTTAAACTATCTGGTTTGAGATCCTTGTTAACAGAAATATTTGGATATGGTACATTATCAGAATCATTGGCCATAATTTCCAATATCTCAGGATCTAAAGTGTACCTTTATTGTCACAGGATTTTCTTAATATTGCATGGTTTTCATTTGAAATTGTAATAATATTATTGTATGTACTCATTAATGAATCTCCGAAATATACAGATTCAAATTATTTGTCAACAACACCGTTTTTAAACCTATTGGTGGTTACACTACATATAAATACGAAATTGGAAGAAGATTATTTTTCATCAGAATCTTATTTACTCTCTGTAAAAAAAAAAATAATAATGTAGGACAATTTGAAAAAACTCGGTCCGCTTGAATTTGCGGTAGCTCCCGATGAATCTCGAAGCTGAATTTTGAATAAAAATATGATGAATTACTTTTTCCATTTTTTAAAATTTCCTTCTCATACGACGCACACTGGGACGCGATTGATGGTTTTGCCCACGACAGCCTACAGGCCGCAATTTTCAACGCATTTAAAAACAAAAATGCATTTAAAAGCCTATGAAATTTGCAATGAATGTGTGTATCTAGATTTTCAAAATAGTGATATAAAACATAATGGCGGGCATTGCTCTCTAAGAAAACATATTCTGAAATATTTAAAAACGTATAGAGGGCTTCAAACTGATTCACTTTCTTTATTAACGTGATAATTTTACCATAAAGTAATGGACAAAACTAATTATAAACCTGACATAAAAATTTCAAAACTGAATGAATACGTATAAAATCTATTCTTTGTTACACATATTCGAATAACACAGTGTCAGGTTATCAAATAGGTTACGTGATGCTATTCTATTTGACGGAGGAGGAAATGTGTTAGGCACCATAGGGGGTTGAAGATGTTGGTTAACCCCCCCGTGTGCCGGACTCCCTCACCTTGGATGTTGACGGCAAGGTTTACCGAATAAAACCCTAACCTCCCTTGGCCCTCCATAATCCACGTATGCAGTCTGCAGCAGAAAAGTAGCTCCGATAACAATCTCCTCCGCTGCAGACTGCACCCGGCCATTTCTTTCTCCACTGTAACCACTCCCTCTACCATTGGGTAAGAGGTTACAGGATATCGTGTGACCGCAGTAGACGGAGAGATCCCAGCAGCACTGCTTACTGCATTCGGCCTGCGATGGAACTTGCATGTGCTCAACAGGCCGGAATACTTTTGATATTTTGGAGGAATGTTGGTCTCATTCCTCCCAGCATTCAAATTATAACGCTGAAACTAGCAGGGAACGGCTAGCAGGGGAATTGATCAAAAGAAACCCAAGCGTAGGGAAAACAAATGCCGCGTAGATGGTCTCGGTGAGTAAAGTTTCAGCGCATGAAATAGAAAATCCGAAATCTCGTGGTATAAAATAACTATGCACAACTAAAAAATATGTTCAGTGAACAGATATGTAAAGTATAAAAAACATTGCATTATTTTCGGTAACATCACTAACTATTAAATAACGAGTATAACATTTTCAGATACACGCCAGACTGTGCAGGGTAGGAAATCATCAATTTTAATTTTGATCGAAAAAATTATATCGTAGGAATTATCCTCAAAAGTAAAAAAGTAATCGCAATAAGTTTAAAAAAAATTATTAACTATTAAATAACAAATTTATCGTTTTCATCGACTGGTAGCATGTTGCAGATTTGTGGAGGATAGGCAATCAAAGATTCTGTTCTAGATCGATAAAAATATATTCAAGGAATGATCGCAGAAAGTTTAACAAAAATCGCATTATTTGAAACAAATTTATTAACTTTTAAGAAACAAATTTCTCCCTTTCACCCATCTGGTAGCCTGTTACCACTGTGTGGGGGGTAGGCATTCAAACATTCTATTCTAGATCGATAAAAATATATTCCAGGAATAATCTGAGAAAGTTTTAACAAAATCGCAGTATTTTTAACTAAATAATAAAATTTCAAGTAACAATTACCTCGTTTTCACCCCCCTGGCAGCATGTTACAGCTGTGTGAAGGGAAGGCATTCAAAGATTCTATTCTAGACCGATAAAAATATATTCCAGGAATGATCCCAGACGGTTTAACAGAAATGGCATTATTTGAAACAAATTTATTAACTTTTAAAAAACAAATTTCTCCCTTTCACACCTCTGGCAGCCTGTTACAGCTGCCTGGTGGGTAGGCATTCAAACATTCTGTTCTAGATCGATAAAAATATATTCCAGGAATAATCTGAGAAAATTTGAACAAAATCGCAGTATTTTTAACTAAATTATAAACTTTTAAGTAACAATATTCACGTTTTCACTCCCCTGGTAGCCTGTTACAGCTCTGTGTGGGGTAGGCATTCAACGATTCTGTTCCAGATCGATAAAAATATATTCCAGGAATGATCGCAGAAAGTTTTAAAATGTCGCATTATTTAAAAAAAAATTTATTAACTTTTAAAAAATAAATTTCTCCTTTTCACACACCTGGCAGCCTGTTACAGCTGTCTAGTGGGTAGGCATTCAAACATTCTGTTCTAGATCGATAAAAATATATTCCAGGAATAATCTGAGAAAGTTTGAACAAAATCGCAGTATTTTTAACTAAATTATAAACTTTTAAGTAACAATATTCACGTTTTCACTCCCCTGGTAGCCTGTTACAGCTGTGTGTGGGGTAGGCATTCAACGATTCTGTTCTAGATCGATAAAAATATATTCCAGGAATGATCCCACACGGTTTAACAGAAATGGCATTATTTGAATCAAATTTATTAACTTTTTAAAAAAAATTTCTCCCTTTCGCCCATCTGGCAGCCTGTTACAGCTGCCTGGTGGGTAGACATTTAAAGATTCTGTTCTAGATCGATAAAAATATATTCCAGGAATGATCCCAGACGGTTTAACAAAAATCGCATTATTTAAAGCAAATTAATTAACTTTTAAAAAACAAATTTCTCCCTTTCACACCCCTGGCAACCTGTTACAGCTGTGTGGGGGGTAGGCATTCAATGATTCTGTTCTAGATCGATAAAAATATATTCCAGGAATGATCCCAGACGGTTTACCAAAAATCGCATTATTTAAAACAAATTTATTAACTTTTAAAAAACAAATTTCTCCCTTTCACACCCCTGGCAGCCTGTTACAGCAGTGTAGGGGGGAGGCATTGAAAGATTCTGTTCTAGATCGATAAAAATATTCCAGGACTGAACCCAGACGGTTTAACAGAAATCGCATTATTTGAAACAAATTTATTAACTTTTAAATAACAAATTTCTCCCTTTCCCGCTCCTGGCAGCCTGTTACAGCTTAGTGGGGGGTAGGCATTCAAAGATTCTGTTCTAGATCGATAAAAATATATTCCAGGAATGATCGCAGACAGTTTAACAGAAAGTGCATTATTTGAAAGAAATTTATTAACTTTTAAGAAACAAATTTCTCCCTTTCACCCATCTGGTAGCCTGTAACCGCTGTGTGGGGGTAGGCATTCAAACATTCTGTTCTAGATCGATAAAAATATATTCCAGGAATAATCTGAGAAAATTTGAACAAAATCGCAGTATTTTTAACTAAATTATAAACTTTTAAGTAACAATATTCACGTTTTCACTCCCCTGTTAGCCTGTTACAGCTGTGTGTGGGGTAGGCATTCAACGATTCTGTTCTAGATCGATAAAAATATATTCCAGGAATGATCGCAGAAAGTTTTAACAAAATCGCAGTATTTTTAACTAAATAATAAAATTTCAAGTAACAATTACCTCGTTTTCACCCCCCTGGCAGCATGTAACAGATGTGTGAAGGGAAGGCATTCAAAGATTCTATTCTATACCGATAAAAATATATTCCAGGAATGATCCCAGACGGTTTAACAGAAATGGCATTATTTGAAACAAATTTATTAACTTTTAAAAAACAAATTTCTCCCTTTCGCCCCCCTGGCAGCCTTACAGCTTTGTGGGGGGTAGGCATTCAATGATTCTGTGCGACATCGTTAAAAATATATTCCAGGAATGATCCCAGACGGTTTAACAAAAACCGCATTATTTAAAGCAAATTAATTAACTTTTAAAAAACAAATTTCTCCCTTTCACACCCCTGGCAACCTGTTACAGCAGTGTAGGGGGGAGGCATTGAAAGATTCTGTTCTAGATCGATAAAAATATATTCCAGGAATGATCGCAGAAAGTTAAAAAAAAATCGCATAAGTTAAAACAAATTTATTAACTTTTAAAAAACAAATTTCTCCCTTTCACACCTCTGGCAGCCTGTGACAGCTGTGTGGGGGGTAGAAATTCAAACATTCTGTTCTAGATCGATAAAAATATTCCAGGACTGAACCCAGATGGTTTAACAGAAATCGCATTATTTGAAACAAAATTTATTAACTTTTAAGTAAAAATTGTCTCGTTTTCACCCCCTGATAGCCAGTTACAGCTGTGTGTGGGTTAGGCATTCGAAGATTATGTTCTAGATCGATAAAAATATATTCCAGAAATAATCGCAGAAAGTTTTAACAAAATCGCGGTATTTTTAACTAAATTATAAACTTAAGTAACAATTTCCTCGTTTTCACCCCCTGGTAGCCAGTTACAGCTGTGTGTGGGGTAGGCATTCAAAGATTCTGTTCTAGATCGATAAAAATATATTCCAGGAATGATCGAAGAAAGTTTTACAGAAATGGCATTATTTAAACAAATTTATTAACTTTTAAAAAATGAATTTCTCCCTTTCACCTCCCTGGCAGCCTGTTACAGCTTTGTGGAGGGTAGGCATTCAAAGATACTATTCTAGATCGATAAAAATATATTCCACGAATGATCGCAGAAAGTTTTAAAATATCGCATTATTTAAAACAAATGTATTAACTTTTAAAAAACGAATTTCTCCCTTTCACCTCCCTGGCAGCCTGTTACAGCTGTGTGGGGGTAGGCTTTCAAAGATTCTATTCTAGATCGATAAAAATATATTCCAAGAATAATCTTAGAAAGTTTAAACAAAGTCGCGGTATTTTTAACTAAATTATAAACTTTTAAGTAAAAATTTTCTCGTTTTCACCCCCTGGTAGCCTGTAGCAACTGTGTGGGGGTAGGCATTCAAAGATTCTATTCTAGATCGATAAAAATATATTCCAGGAATGATCGCAGAAAGTTTTAAAAAATCGCATTATTTAAAACAAATTTATTAACTTTTAAAAAACGAATTTCTCGCTTTCACCGCCCTGGTAGCCAGTTACAGGTGTGTGGGACAGGCATTCAAAGATTCTGTTCTAGATCGATAAAAATATATTCCAGGAATTATCTGAGAAAGTTTAAACAAAATCGCAGTATTTTTAACTGAATTATAAACTTTTAAGTAAAAATTTTCTCGTTTTCACCCCCTGGTAGCCTGTAGCAACTGTGTGGGGGTAGGCATTCAAAGATTCTCTTCTAGATCGATAAAAATATATTCCAGGAATGATCGCAGAAAGTTTTAACAAAATCGCAGTATTTTTAACTAAATAATAAAATTTCAAGTAACAATTACCTCGTTTTCACCCCCCTGGCAGCATGTAACAGCTGTGTGAAGGGATGGCATTCAAAGATTCTATTCTAGACCGATAAAAATATATTCCAGGAATGATCCCAGACGGTTTACCAAAAATCGCATTATTTAAAACAAATTTATTAACTTTTAAAAAACAAATTTCTCCCTTTCACACCCCTGGCAGCATGTTACAGCTGTGTGAAGGGAAGGCATTCAAAGATTCTATTCTAGACCGATAAAAATATATTCCAGGAATGATCCCAGACGGTTTAACAGAAATGGCATTATTTCAAACAAATTTATTAACTTTTAAAAAACAAATTTCTCCCTTTCGCCCCCTGGCAGCCTGTTACAGCTGTGTGGGGGTAGGCATTCAAAGATTCTGTTCTAGATCGATAAAAATATATTCCAGGAATAATCTGAGAGTGTTTGAACAAAATCGCAACATTTTTAACTAATTTATAAACTTTTAAGTAACAACATTCACGTTTTCACCCCCCTGGTAGCCTGTTACAGCTGTGTGTGGGGTAGGCATTCAACGATTCTGTTCTAGATCGATAAAAATATATTCCAGGAATGATCCCAGACGGTTTAACAGAAATGGCATTATTTCAAACAAATTTATTAACTTTTAAAAAACAAATTTCTCCCTTTCGCCCCCTGGCAGCCTGTTACAGCTGTGTGGGGGTAGGCATTCAAAGATTCTGTTTTAGATCGATAAAAATATACTCCAGGAATAATCTGAGAGTGTTTGAACAAAATCGCAATATTTTTAACTAAATTATAAATTTTTAAGTAACAATATTCACGTTTTCACTCCCCTGGCAGCCTGTTACAGTTGTGTGGGGGGTAGGCATTCAAAGATTCTGTTCTAGATCGATAAAAATATATTCGAGGAATAATCTGAGAATGTTTTAACCAAATCGCAATATTTTTAACTAAATAATAAAATTTTTAGTAACAATTACCTCGTTTTCACTCCCCTGGTAGCCTCTTACAGATGTGTGTGGGGTAGGCATTCAAAGATTCTCTTCTAGATCAATCAAAATATATTCCAGGAATTATCTGAGAAAGTTTGAACAAAAATCGCATTATTTAAAACCAATTTATTATCTTTTAAAAAACAAATATCTCCCTGTTACACCCCTGGCAGCCTGTTACAGCCGTGTAGGGGGTAGGCATTGAAAGATTCTGTTCTAGATCGATAAAAATATTCCAGGACTGAACCCAGACGGTTTAACAGAAATCGCATTATTTAAAACAAATTTATTAACTTTTAAAAAACAAATTTCTCCCTTTCACACCCCTGGCAGCCTGTTACAGCTGTCTGGTGGGTAGGCATTCAAAGATTCTATTCTACATCGATAAAAATATATTCCAGGAATAATTCCAGACGGTTTAACAAAAATCGCATTATTTAAAACAAATTTATTAACTTTTAAAAAACAAATTTCTCCCTTTCACACCCCTGGCAGCCTGTTACAGCTGTCTGGTGGGTAGGCATTCAAACATTCTGTTCTAGATCGATAAAAATATATTCGAGGAATAATCTGAGAATGTTTTAACCAAATCGCAATATTTTTAACTAAATAATAAAATTTTTAGTAACAATTACCTCGTTTTCACCCCCCTGGCAGCATGTTACAGCTGTGTGAAGGAAAGGCATTCAAAGATTATAATCTTGACCGATAAAAATATATTCCAGGAATGATCGCAGAAAGTTTTACAAATTCGCATTATTTAAAACAAATTTATTAACTGTTTTTTCAACTAAATTATAAACATTTAAGTAACAATTTTCTCGTTTTCACCATCCTGGTAGCCTGTTACAGCTGTGTGTGGTGTAGGCATTCAAAGATTCTATTCTAGATCGATAAAAATATATTCCAAGAATAATCTGAGAAAGTTTAACAAAAATCGCATTATTTAAAACAAATTCATTCACTTTTAAAAAACAAATTTCTCCTTTTCACACGTCTGGCAGCCTGTTACAGCTGTGTGTGGGGTAGGCATTCAAAGATTCTGTTCTAGATCGATAAAAATATATTCCAGGAATAATCGAAAAATGTTTTACAAAAATGGCATTATTTAAAACAAATTTCTTAACTTTTAAAACACGAATTTCCCCCCTTCACCTGCCTGGCAGCCTGTTACAGCTGTGTGGGGGGTAGGCATTCAAAGATTCTGTTCTAGATCGATAAAAATATATTCCAGGAATGATCGCATAAAGTTTTAACAAAATCGCAGTAATTTTAACTAAATTTTAAACTTTTAAGTAACAATTTCCTCGTTTTCACTCCCCTGGCAGGCTGTTACAGCTGTCTGATGGGTAGGCAGTCAAAGATTCGATTCTAGATCGATAAAAATATATTGCAGGAATGATTGCAGAATCTTTTACAAAAATCGCATTATTTAAAACAAATTTATTAACTTTTAAAAAACAAATTTCTTGCTTTCACCACCCTGGTAGCCAGTTACAGCTGTGTGTGGGGTAGGCATTCAAAGATTCTGATCTAGATCGATAAAAACATATTCCAGGAATGATCGCAGAATCTTTTACAAAAATCGCATTATTTCAAACGAATTTATTTACTTTTAAAAAATAAATTTCTCCCTTTCACCGCCCTGGTAGCCTGTAACAACTGTGAGGGGGGTAGGCATTCCAAGATTATGTTCTAGATTGATAAAAATATATTCCAGAAATGATCGCAGAAAGTTTTTACAAAATCGCAGTATTTTTAACTAAATTATAAACTTTTAAATAAAAATTTTCTCGTTTTCACCCCCTGGTAGCCTGTAGCCACTGTGTGGGGGGTAGGTATTCAAAGTTTATGTCCTAGAACGACAAAAATATATTCCAGGAATGGTCGCAAAATGTTTTACAAAAATCGCATTATTTAAAACGAATTTATTAACGTTTAAAACACAAATATCTCCCTTTCACCGCGCTGGTAGCCATTTACAGCTGTGTGTGGGGGTAGGCATTCGAAGATTATGTTCTAGATCGATAAAAATATATTCCAGAAATAATCGCAGAAAGTTTTAAAAAATCGCATTATTTAAAACAAATTTATTAACTTTTAAACAACGAATTTCTCGCTTTCACCTGCCTGGCAGCCTGCTACAGCTGTGTGGAGGGTAGGCATTCAAATAATCTGTTCTAGATCGATAAAAATATATTCCAGGAATAATCTGAGAAAGTTTAAAGAAAATCGCAGTATTTTTAACTAAATTATAAACTTTTAAATAAAAATTTTCTCGTTTTCACCCCCTGGTAGCCTGTAGAAACTGTGTGGGGGGTAGGCATTCAAAGTTTATGTCCTAGAACGACAAAAATATATTCCAAGAATAATCTGAGAAAGTTTAAACAAAATCGCGTTATTTTTAACTAAATTATAAATTTAAGTAACAATTTCCTCGTTTTCACTCCCCTGTTAGCCTGTTACAGCTGTGTGTGGGGTAGGCCTTCAAAGATTCTATTCTAGACCGATAAAAATATATTCCAGGAATGATCCCAGATGGTTTACCAAAAATCGCATTATTTAAAACAAATTTATTAACTTTTAAAAAAAAAATTTCTCCCTTTCACACCCCTGGCGGCCTGTTACAGATGCCTGGTGGGTAGGCATTCAAAGATTCTATTTTAGACCGATAAAAATGTATTCCAGGAATTATCCCAGACGGTTTAACAGAAATGGCATTATTTGAAACGAATTTATTAACTTTTGACAAACAAATTTCTCCCTTTCGCCTCCCTGGCAGCCTGTTACAGCTGTGTGGGGGGTAGGCATTCAATGATTCTGTTCCAGATCCATAAAAATATATTCCAGGAATGATCACAGAAAGTTTTAAAATGTCGCATTATTTAAAAAAAAATTTAATAACTTTTAAAAAATAAATTTCTCCTTTTCACACGTCTCGCAGCCTGTTACAGCTGTGTGGGGGGTAGTCATTCATAGATTCCGTTCTAGATCGATAAAAATATATTCCAGGAATAATCTGAGGAAGTTTGAACAAAATCGCAGTATTTTTAACTAAATTATAAACTTTTAAGTAACAATATTCACGTTTTCACTCCCCTGGTAGCCTGTTACAGCTGTGTGTGGTGTAGGCATTCAAAGATTCTATTCTAGATCGATAAAAATATACTCCAGGAATAATCTGAGAGTATTTGAACAAAATCGCAGTATTTTTAACTAAATTATAAACTTTTAAGTAACAATTACCTCGTTTTCACCCCGCTTGCAGCATGTAACAGCTGTGTGTGGGGTAGGCATTCAAAGATTCTGTTCTAGATCGATAAAAATATATTCCAGGAATGATCGCAGAAAGTTTTACAAAAATCGCATTATTTAAAACGAATTTATTAACTTTTAAAAAACAAATATCACCCTTTCACCGCGCTGGTACGCAGTTACAGCTGTGTGTGGGGTAGGCAATCAAAGATTCTGTTCTAGATCGATAAAAATATATTCCAGGAATGATCGCAGAAAGTTTTACAAAAATCGCATTATTTAAAACGAAATTATTAACTTTTAAAAAACAAATTCCTCCTTTTACCGCCTTGGTAGCCTGTAGCAACTGTGTGGGGGTAGGCATTCAAAGATTCTATTCTAGATCGATAAAAATATATTCCAGGAATGATCGCAGAAAGTTTTAAAAAATCGCATTATTTAAAACAAATTTATTAACTTTTAAAAAACGAATTTCTCGCTTTCACCGCCCTGGTAGCCAGTTACAGCTGTGTGTGGGGTAGGCATTCATTATTCTGTTCTATATCGATAAAAATATATTCCAGAAATGATCGCAGAAAGTTTTAACAAAATCGCATTATTTTTAAATAAATTATAAACTTTTAAGTTACAATTTTTTCGTTTTTACCCTCCTGGTAGCCTGTTACAGCTGTGTGTGGAGTAGGCATTCAAAGGATCTGTTCTAGATCGAAAGAAATATATTCCAGGAATTATCGCAGAATGTTTTACAAAAATCGCATTATTTAAAACAAATTTATTAAATTTTAAAAAACGAATTTCTCCCTTTCATCTCCCTGGCAGCCTGCTACAGCTGTGTGGAGGGTAGGCATTCAAAGAATCTGTTCTAGATCGATAAAAATATATTCCAGGAATAATCTGAGAAAGTTTAAAGAAAATCGCAGTATTTTTAACTAAATTATAAACTTTTAAGTAACAATTTTTTCGTTTTCACCCTCCTGGTAGCCTGTTACAGCTGTGTGTGGGGTACGCAATCAAAGATTCTGTACTAGATCGATAAAAATATATTCCAGGAATAATCTGAGAAAGTTTGAA
This sequence comes from Trichopria drosophilae, assembly GCA_030407085.1. NCBI lineage: Eukaryota > Metazoa > Arthropoda > Insecta > Hymenoptera > Diapriidae > Trichopria > Trichopria drosophilae. The sequence goes on along the minus strand of JAQOWT010000186.1, from coordinate 9,838 downwards.
CAAAATCGCAGTATTTTTTACTAAATTATAAACTTTTAATTAACAATATTCACGTTTTCACTCCCCTGGTAGCCTGTTACAGCTGTGCGTGGGGTAGGCATTCAACGATTCTGTTCCAGATCGATAAAAATATATTCCAGGAATGATCGCAGAAACTTTTAACAAAATCACAGTATTTTTTACTAAATTATATACTTTTAAGTAACAATATTCACGTTTTTACTCCCCTGGAAGCCTGTTACAGCTGTGTGGGGGGTAGGCATTCAATGATTCTGTTCCAGATCCATAAAAATATATTCCAGGAATGATCACAGAAAGTTTTAAAATGTCGCATTATTTAAAAAAAAATTTATTAACTTTTAAAAAATAAATTTCTCCTTTTCACATCCCTGGCAGCCTGTTACAGCTGTCTAGTGGGTAGGCGTTCAAATATTCTGTTCTAGATCGATAAAAATATATTCCAGGAATAATCTGAGAAAGTTTAAACAAAATCGCAGTATTTTTAACTGAATTATAAACTTTTAAGTAAAAATTTTCTGGTTTTCACCCCCTGGTAGCCTGTAGCAACTGTGTGCGGAGTAGGCATTCAAAGGTTCTGTTCTAGATCGATAAAAATATATTCCAGGAATAATCGCAGAAAGTTTTACAAAAATCGCATTATTTAAAACGAAATTATTAACTTTTAAAAAACAAATTTCTCGCTTTCACAGCCCTGGTAGCCAGTTACAGGTGTGTGGGGTAGGCATTCAAAGATTCTGTTCTAGATCGATAAAAATATATTCCAGGAATAATCTGTGAAGGTTTGAAGAAAATCGCAGTATTTTCAACTAAATTATAAACTTTTAAGTAACAATTCCGTCGTTTTCACCCTCCTGGTAGCCAGTTACAGCTGTGTGGGGTTGGCATTCAAAGATTCTGTTCTAAATCGATAAAAATATATTCTAGGAATGATCGCAGAAAGTTTTACAAAAATCGCATTATTTAAAACGAAATTATTAACTTTTAAAAAACAAATTTCTTCCCTTTCACCCCCCTGACAGCCTGTTACAGCTGTGTGAGTGGTAGGCTTTCAAAGATTCTGTTCTATATCGATAAAAATAAATTCCAGAAATTATCGCAGAAAGTTTTACAAAAATCGCATTATTTAAAACGAACTTATTAACTTTAAAAAACAAATTTCTCGCTTTCGTCGCCCTGGCAGCCAGTTACAGCTGTGTGTGGGGTAGGCATTCAAAGATTCTCTTCTAGATCAATCAAAATATATTCCAGGAATGATCGCAGAAAGTTTAACAAAAATCGCATTATTTGAAACAAATTTATTAACTTTTAAAAAACGAATTTCTCCCTTTCACCTCCCTGGCAGCCTGCTACAGCTGTGTGGAGGGTAGGCATTCAAAGAATCTGTTCTAGATCGATAAAAATATATTCCAGGAATAATCTGAGAAAGTTTAAAGAAAATCGCAGTATTTTTAACTAAATTATAAACTTTTAAATAAAAATTTTCTCGTTTTCACCCCCTGGTAGCCAGTAGCAACTGTGTGGGGGGTAGGCATTCAAAGATTCTATTCTAGATCGATAAAAATATATTCCAGGAATGGTCGCAAAATGTTTTACAAAAATCGCATTATTTAAAACGAATTTATTAACTTTTAAAAAACAAATATCTCCCTTTCACCGCGCTGGTAGCCAGTTACAGCTGTGTGTGGGGTAGGCATTCAAAGATTCTGTTCTAGATCGATAAAAATATATTCCAGGAATAATCTGAGAAAGTTTAAACAAAATCGCAGTATTTTTAACTAAATTATAAACTTTTAAGTAACAATTTCCTCGTTTTCACCCTCCTGGTAGCCAGTTACAGCTGTGTGTGGGGTAGGCATTCAAAGATTCTGTTCTAGATCGATAAAAATATATTCCAGGAATGATCGCAGAAAGTTTTAACAAAATCGCATTATTTTTAAATAAATTATAAACTTTTAAGTTACAATTTTTTCGTTTTTACCCTCCTGGTAGCCTGTTACAGCTGTGTGTGGAGTAGGCATTCAAAGGATCTGTTCTAGATCGAAAGAAATATATTCCAGGAATTATCGCAGAATGTTTTACAAAAATCGCATTATTTAAAACGAACTTATTAACTTTTAAAAAACAAATTTTTCCCTTTCACCGCCCTGGTAGCCAGTTACAGCTGTGTGTGGGGTAGGCATTCAAAGATTCTATTCTAGATCGATAAAAATATATTCCAGGAATAATCTGAGAAAGTTTAAACAAAATCGCAGTATTTTTAACTAAATTATAAACTTTTAAGTAAAAATTTTCTCGTTTTCACCCCCTGGTAGCCTGTAGCAACTGTGTGGGGGGTAGGCATTCAAAGGTTCTGTTCTAGATCGATAAAAATATATTCCAGGAATAATCGCAGAAAGTTTTACAAAAATCGCATTATTTAAAACGAATTTATTAACTTTTAAAAAACAAATATCTCCCTTTCACCGCGCTGGTAGCCAGTTACAGCTGTGTGTGGGGTAGGCATTCGAAGATTCTGTTCTAGATCGATAAAAATATATTCCAGGAATAATCTGAGATAGTTTAAACAAAATCGCAGTATTTTTAACTAAATTATAAACTTTTAAGTAACAATTTTTTCGTTTTCACCCTCCTGGTAGCCTGTTACAGCTGTGTAGGTGGTAGGAATTCCATCTTTCTGTTCTATATCGATAAAAATATATTCCAGAAATGATCGCAGAAAGTTTTAACAAAATCGCAGTATTTTTAACTAAATTATAAACTTTTAAGTAACAATTTTTTCGTTTTCACCCCCCTGGCAGCATGTTACAGCTGTGTGAAGGAAAGGCATTCAAAGATTATAATCTTGACCGATAAAAATATATTCCAGGAATGATCCCAGACGGTTTAACAGAAATGGCATTATTTGAAACAAATTGATTCACTTTAAAAAAAAAAATTCTCCCTTTCGCCCCCCTGGCAGCCTGTTACAGTGGCCTGGTGGGTAGGCATTAAAACATTCTGTTCTAGATCGATAAAAATATATTCCAGGAATGATCACAGAAAGTTTAACAAAAATCGCATTATTTGAAACAAATTAATTAACTTTTAAAAAACAAATTTCTCCCGTTCACACCCCTGGCAGCCTGTTACAGCAGTGTAGGGGGGAGGCATTGAAAGATTCTGTTCTAGATCGATAAAAATATTCCAGGACTGAACCCAGACGGTTTAACAGAAATCGCATTATTTGAAACAAATTTATTAACTTTTAAATAACAAATTTCTCCCTTTCACCCATCTGGTAGCCTGTTACAGCTGTGTGGGGGTAGGCATTCAAACATTCTGTTCTAGATCGATAAAAATATATTCCAGGTAGGATTGCAGACAGTTTAACAGACATCGCTTTATTTGAAACATTAACTTTTAAAAAACAAATTTCTCCCTTTCGCCCCTGGCAGCCTGTTAAAGTTGTGTGGGGGTAGGCATTCAAAGATTATTTTCTAGATCGATAAAAATATATTCCAGGAATAATCTGAGAGAGTTTGAACAAAATCTCAGTATTCTTAACTAAATTATAAACGTTTAAGTAACAATTTTCTCGTTTTCACCCCCTGGTAGCCTGTTACAGCTGTGTGTGGGGTAGGCATTCAAAGATTCTGTTCTAGATCGATAAAAATATATTCCAGGAATGATCGCAGAAAGTTTAACAAAAATCGCATTATTTGAAACAAATTTATTAACTTTTAAAAAACAAAGTTCTCCCTTTTACACCTCTGGCAGCCTGTTCCAGCTGTCTGGTGGGTAGGCATTCGAAGATTCTGTACTAGATCGATAAAAATATATTCCAGGAATAATCTGAGAAAGTTTGAACAAAATCGCAGTATTTTTAACTAAATTATAAACTTTTAAGTACCAATTTTATCGTTTTCACCATCCTGGTAGCCTGTTACAGCTGTGTGTGGGGTAGGCATTCAAAGATTCTGTTCTAGATCGATAAAAATATATTCCCGGAATGATCGCAGAAAGTTTTACAAAAATCGCATTATTTAAAACAAATTTATTAACTGTTAAAAATAAATTTCTTCCCTTTCACCCCCCTGAGAGCCTGTTACAGCTGTGTTAGGGTAGGATTTCAAAGATTCTGTTCTAGATCGATAATAATATATTCCAGGAATAATCTGTGAAGGTTTGAAGAAAATCGCAGTATTTTCAACTAAATTATAAACTTTTAAGTAACAATTCCGTCGTTTTCACCCTCCTGGTAGCCAGTTACAGCTGTGTGTGGGGTAGGCATTCAAAGATTCTGTTCTAGATCGATTAAAATATATTCCAGGCATGATCGCAGAAAGTTTTACAAAAATCGCATTATTTAAAGCGAATTTATTAATTTTAAAAAACAAATATCCCCCTTTGACCGCGCTGGTAGCCAGTTACAGCGGTGTGTGGGGTAGGCATTCAAAGATTCTGTTCTAAATCGATAAAAATATATTCTAGGAATGATCGCAGAAAGTTTTACAAAAATCGCATTATTTAAAACGAAATTATTAAATTTTAAAAAACGAATTTCTCCCTTTCATCTCCCTGGCAGCCTGCTACAGCTGTGTGGAGGGTAGGCATTCAAAGATTCTGTTCTAGATCGACAAAAATATATTCCAGGAATGGTCGCAAAATGTTTTACAAAAATCGCATTATTTAAAACGAATTTATTAACGTTTAAAAAACAAATATCTCCCTTTCACCGCGCTGGTAGCCAGTTACAGCTGTGTGTGGGGGTAGGCATTCGAAGATTATGTTCTAGATCGATAAAAATATATTCCAGAAATAATCGCAGAAAGTTTTAACAAAATCGCGGTATTTTTAACTAAATTATAAACTTAAGTAACAATTTCCTCGTTTTCACCCCCTGGTAGCCAGTTACAGGTGTGTGGGGTAGGCATTCAAAGATTCTGTTCTAGATCGATAAAAATATATTCCAGGAATAATCTGTGAAGGTTTGAAGAAAATCGCAGTATTTTCAACTAAATTATAAACTTTTAAGTAACAATTTCGTCGTTTTCACCCTCCTGGTAGCCAGTTACAGCTGTGTGTGGGGTAGTCATTCAAAGATTCTGTTCTAGATCGATAAAAATATATTCCAGGAATGATCGCAGAAAGTTTTACAAAAATCGCATTACTTAAAACAAATTTATTAACTTTTAAAAAACGAATTTCTCCCTTTCACCTCCCTGGCAGCCTGCTACAGCTGTGTGGAGGGTAGGCATTCAAAGAATCTGTTCTAGATCGATAAAAATATATTCCAGGAATAATCTGAGAAAGTTTAAAGAAAATCGCAGTATTTTTAACTAAATTATAAACTTTTAAATAAAAATTTTCTCGTTTTCACCCCCTGGTAGCCTGTAGAAACTGTGTGGGGGGTAGGCATTCAAAGTTTATGTCCTAGAACGACAAAAATATATTCCAGGAATGGTCGCAAAATGTTTTACAAAAATCGCATTATTTAAAACGAATTTATTAACTTTTAAAAAACAAATACCTCCCTTTCACCGCGCTCGCAACCTGCTACAGCTGTGTGGAGGGGAGGCATTCAAAGAATCTGTTCTAGATCGATAAAAATATATTCCAGGAATAATCTGAGAAAGTTTAAAGAAAATCGCAGTATTTTTAACTAAATTATAAACTTTTAAGTAAAAATTTTCTCGTTTTCACCCCCTGGTAGACTGTAGCAACTGTGTGGGGCTAGGCATTCAAAGATTCTATTCTAGATCGATAAAAATATATTCCAAGAATAATCTTAGAAAGTTTAAACAAAGTCGCGGTATTTTTAACTAAATTATAAACTTTTAAGTAAAAATTTTCTCGTTTTCAGCCCCTGGCAGCATGTTACAGCTGTGTGAAGGAAAGGCATTCAAAGATTATAATCTTGACCGATAAAAATATATTCCAGGAATGATCCCAGACGGTTTAACAGAAATGGCATTATTTGAAACAAATTGATTCACTTTAAAAAAAAAATTCTCCCTTTCACACCCCTGGCAGCCTGTTACAGCTCCCTGGTGGGTAGGCATTTAAAGATTCTGTTCTAGATCGATAAAAATATATTCCAGGAATGATCGCAGAAAGTTTTACAAAAATCGCATTATTTAAAACGAAATTATTAACTTTTAAAAAACAAATTTCTCGCATTCACAGCCCTGGTAGCCAGTTACAGCTGTGTATGGGGATAGGCATTCGAAGATTATGTTCTAGATCGATAAAAATATATTCCAGGAATAATCTGAGAAAGTTTAAAGAAAATCGCAGTATTTTTAACTAAATTATAAACTTTTAAATAAAAATTTTCTCGTTTTCACCCCCTGGTAGCCTGTAGCAACTGTGTGGGGGGTAGGCATTCAAAGATTCTATTCTAGATCGATAAAAATATATTCCAGGAATGATCGCAGAAAGTTTTAAAAAATCGCATTATTTAAAACAAATTTATTAACTTTTAAACAACGAATTTCTCCCTTTCACATGCCTGGCAGCCTGCTACAGCTGTGTGGAGGGTAGGCATTCAAAGAATCTGTTCTAGATCGATAAAAATATATTCCAGGAATAATCTGAGAAAGTTTAAACAAAATCACAGTATTTTTAACTAAATTATAAACTTTTAAGTAAAAATTTTCTCGTTTTCACCGCCTGGTAGCCTGTAGCAACTGTGTGGTGGGTAGACAATCAAAGATTCTGTTCTAGTTCGATAAAAATATATTCCAGGAATGGTCGCAAAATGTTTTACAAAAATCGCATTATTTAAAACGAACTTATTAACGTTTAAAAAACAAATATCTCCCTTTCACCGCGCTGGTAGCCAGTTACAGCTGTGTGTGGGTTAGGCATTCGAAGATTATGTTCTAGATCGATAAAAATATATTCCAGAAATAATCGCAGAAAGTTTTAACAAAATCGCGGTATTTTTAACTAAATTATAAACTTAAGTAACAATTTCCTCGTTTTCACCCCCTGGTAGCCAGTTACAGGTGTGTGGGGTAGGCATTCAAAGATTCTGTTCTAGATCGATAAAAATATATTCCAGGAATGATCGCAGAAAGTTTTAAAAAATCGCATTATTTAAAACAAATTTATTAACTTTTAAAAAACGAATTTCTCGCTTTCACCGCCCTGGTAGCCAGTTACAGCTGTGTGTGGGGTAGGCATTCAAAGATTCTGTTCTAGATCGATAAAAATATATTCCAGGAATGATCGCAGAAAGTTTTACAAAAATCGCATTATTTAAAACAAATTTATTAACTTTTAAAAAACAGATTTCTCCCTTTCGCCCCCCTGGCAGCCTGTTACAGCTGTGTAGGGGGTAGGCATTCAATGATTTTGTTCTACATGGATAAAAATATATTCCAGGAATGACCACAGAAAGTTTAACAAAAATCGCATTATTTAAAACGAATTTATTAACTTTTAAAAAACAAATTTCTCCCTTTCACACCCCTGGCAGCCTGTTACAGCTGTCTGGTGGGTAGGCATTCAAACATTCTGTTCTAGATCGATAAAAATATATTCGAGGAATAATCGCAGAAAGTTTTAACAAAATCGCGGTATTTTTAACTAAATTATAAACTTAAATAACAATTACCTCGTTTTCACACCCTGGTAGCCAGTTACAGGTGTGTGGGGGTAGGCATTCGAAGATTATGTTCTAGATCGATAAAAATATATTCCAGGAATAATCTGAGAAAGTTTAAAGAAAATCGCAGTATTTTTAACTAAATTATAAACTTTTAAGTAACAATTTTTTCGTTTTCACCCTCCTGGTAGCCTGTTACAGCTGTGTGTGGGGTACGCAATCAAAGATTCTGTTCTAGTTCGATAAAAATATATTCCAGGAATGATCGCAGAAAGTTTTACAAATTCGCATTATTTAAAACAAATTTATTAAATTAAAAAAAATGAATTTCTCCCTTTCACCTTCCTAGCAGCCTGTTACAGCTGTCTGATGGGCAGGCAGTCAAAGATTCGATTCTAGATCGATAAAAATATATTGCAGGAATGAACGCAGAATCTTTTACAAAAATCGCATTATTTCAAACGAATTTATTAACTTTTAAAAAACGAATTTCTCCCTTTCACCACCCTGGTAGCCAGTTACAGCCGTGTGTGGGGTAGGCATTCAAAGATTCTGTTCTAGATCGATAAAAATATATTCCAGGAATAATCGAAAAATGTTTTACAAAAATGGCATTATTTAAAACGAATTTACTAACTTTTAAAAAACAAATTTCTCCCTTTCACCGCGCTCGCAGCCTGCTACAGCTGTGTGTGGAGTAGGCATTCAAAGGATCTGTTCTAGATCGAAAGAAATATATTCCAGGAATTATCGCAGAATGTTTTACAAAAATCGCATTATTTAAAACGAACTTATTAACTTTTAAAAAACAAATTTTTCCCTTTCACCGCCCTGGTAGCCAGTTACAGCTGTGTGGGGTAGGCATTCAAAGATTCTATTCTAGATCGATAAAAATATATTCCAGGAATAATCTGAGAAAGTTTAAAGAAAATCGCAGTATTTTCAACTAAATTATAAACTTTTAAATAACAATTTCCTCGTTTTCACCCTCCTGGTAGCCAGTTACAGCTGTGTGTGGGGTAGGCATTCAAAGATTCTGTTCTAGATCGATAAAAATATATTCCAGGAATGATCGCAGAAAGTTTTACAGAAATGGCATTATTTAAACAAATTTATTAACTTTTAAAAAATGAATTTCTCCCTTTCACCTCCCTGGCAGCCTGCTACAGCTGTGTGGAGGGTAGGCATTCAAAGAATCTGTTCTAGATCGATAAAAATATATTCCAGGAATAATCTGAGAAAGTTTAAAGAAAATCGCAGTATTTTTAACTAAATTATAAACTTTTAAATAAAAATTTTCTCGTTTTCACCCCCTGGTAGCCTGTAGCCACTGTGTGGGGGGTAGGTATTCAAAGTTTATGTCCTAGAACGACAAAAATATATTCCAGGAATGGTCGCAAAATGTTTTACAAAAATCGCATTATTTAAAACGAATTTATTAACGTTTAAAAAACAAATATCTCCCTTTCACCGCGCTGGTAGCCAGTTACAGCTGTGTGTGGGGGTAGGCATTCAAAGGTTCTGTTCTAGATCGATAAAAATATATTCCAGGAATATTCGCAGAAAGTTTTACAAAAATTGCATTATTTAAAACGAAATTATTAACTTTTAAAAAACAAATTTCTCGTTTTCACACCCTGGTAGCCAGTTACAGGTGTGTGTGGAGTAGGCATTCAAAGATTCTGTTCTAAATCGATAAAAATATATTCTAGGAATGATCGCAGAAAGTTTTACAAAAATCGCATTATTTAAAACGAAATTATTAAATTTTAAAAAACAAATTTCTCGCATTCACAGCCCTGGTAGCCAGTTACAGCTGTGTGTGGGGATAGGCATTCGAAGATTATGTTCTAGATCGATAAAAATATATTCCAGAAATAATCGCAGAAAGTTTTAACAAAATCAAGGTATATTTAACTAAATTATAAACTTAAGTAACAATTTCCTCGTTTTCACCCCCTGGTAGCCAGTTACAGGTGTGTGGGACAGGCATTCAAAGATTCTGTTCTAGATCGATAAAAATATATTCCAGGAATGATCGCAGAAAGTTTTACAAAAATCGCATTACTTAAAACAAATTTATTAACTTTTAAAAAACGAATTTCTCCCTTTCATCTCCCTGGCAGCCTGCTACAGCTGTGTGGAGGGTAGGCATTCAAAGAATCTGTTCTAGATCGATAAAAATATATTCCAGGAATAATCTGAGAAAGTTTAAAGAAAATCGCA
>JAQOWT010000185.1:0-34953 GCA_030407085.1 Trichopria drosophilae | reverse complement strand
TGGTTTCGCCAATTTACGATTTTTTTCAGAATTTTTTCTCTATCGCGCACTTTGTCACTACGCGTATTTATATTTTTTTTTCCAAAATGCGGCCCCACGTTGAGCGCCAAAAATTGTGACGTACTTTTCTGAAGCACGCACAACTGTACGGCTTTTGCCGGGTTGGAAAATTTTTCGACCCCTACCGTCCGTTAAACGGACTTTGGCCTTACTCGGCTGGCTCTATGTGCCCGGGGAGCAAGAGATCGACCCAGAGGGGGTCGTCTTCGACTCCTTCCGCGCCTGAAAATCGCGAAAACCTAAGTGGCGGTTCCCGCACTCCGCCTCGCGCAGCTACGGCATTGTTAAGGGGCAAAGAACAAGCGGGACAAAAGTAAATTGTCTAGGAATAATTATTCTATTCATTTAATTAGAAAAAGGATATAGGGGGCTCAAGGCCCGACACAATGTACAATGTTGTTTGGCTCAGGGCCGACTTACATTTCGTCGCGGTCGGCTTTTCCTGTACTTCCTTCCGCTCGCTCGTGTGCGGCCTCGCTATCGCTCCTCCTTGTCTCCGGATAGTCCGGGCTCGCGCGGACGACGGTCCCCGGTACGGGTCCTCGGGCTCGTCCTGCTTCGGCTCCCTGGCCACGTCCTCCGGAAAAAAATGCCGGGCTCGTGTGGACGACGTCCTCTTTCCCGAAAATCGGTTCGTTCGGACGACGTTCTCTTACAACTCTCGTCCGCGGTTTCGCGCGCGCTTCTCTGTTTCCAACGCTATCCACTCGACGGTTGTCCGGACTCGACTGACTTCTCCACTCGACTGACTCCTCGCGACTCCGGAGTCCACCGAGCGCCCCGATCGGCGGCGCTCGTAACAGGGCTAGTTCGGGGCCGTTCCTATGACACGAGACCGTCACGAAAACGGACGAAACGGTTCTAAATGGCCGCACTTCCACGACGGCGAACGTAACAGGTCCGCCGCGCCGGTGTAACGTCCCGTTACAATTTATTTATTTATTAACGGACTGTAAGTCCTTGAATAAAATGTTTCAATACATAAATACGCAAAACATTACATAAAAATAATACAATAATTAGATGAACAGTTACACGGCTAATAATATAAAAATAATAAAAATTCAAGATAAAAAGAAGCACATAAAATAATGCCGGCATTAACGAGGCTCCCGCTAAACATGTAACGTAAATAAAACGTTACATGTTATCCCATTTATGGCAAAAAAGTAACGTTTCGTAACAACGTTTTGACGCCGTTTACACCACGTTCCACGATATCTAAATACGTAAAGGTAATGCGTAACATTACCAGAATGTCAATTTATAACAGTTTCAAAAACGTTTTATGGAATCGTTTCTGCAACGTCACAAAATCACCAAGGAAATTTAAAACGGCGCATTCAGGTTACTAATGTAACATTCATGTAATGTTACGAATGCGACGTTTCATAGACATGATTTATTGCATATCTTCTATCGATTCGGAAGCAGTATTTGTTTTCGTATATTAGCACGATTTACAAGCAATCTTTTTCTTCTTATAATTCTTCTTTTTTCTGGTGCATAATATTATTTGCTATTATTAATTTTGTTCTTTTTATTTCTTATACGTGTGTAACTTAAATACATTGATGTCCATTAAATTCAATATTTTTTTTTTGTAATATTATTGCAAAAATTAATTTAAAATATAGAGTAATTTGAGACTGAGACTGCAAAGAAGTGAAATTTAACTAATGTATTACTTCACATTTGAAATTGAAACGGGTTTTGTAATATTTAGAGAATATGCATTTTTTATATACAGTGTATTTATTTTTAAAAACTCGCTATGATGGTGAAGTTAGCGTAAGATTCGCAGCGTAAGATTCGGAAAGCAGTGGTTCCCAACCATTTCTGAACACGCGATGTTAATTTCAATGGAAACGCATATATCCATTTGAGATATCTGTTGAGATTTCTTAAAGGCATCATAAATAAATTCGAAATACAAACAATCATTGAAAAGCATACCACCATAGTTTAAACAATATTCAGATATTTGTTGCATAGTAATTATTATGATAAATGTGTAAATCCCAGTAATACGAAAACGCGTCCGGGGCTGAAATTTTCACCATAGCTTCTCTTCGTATCCCCAAACATGTTTCCAATAGTGAAAAAAATTAACAAAAATGCTAGCGTTTGTTATAAACAATCTTAAAAACAATAACGGTATACAGACACTATAATGCCAATTCCGGCCAGCAAAAAACGCGTCCGGGGCTGAAATTTTCACCAAAGCTTCTCTTCGTATCCCCAAACATGTTACCAATAGTGAAAAAAATTAACAAAAATGCTAGCGTTTGTTATAAAAATCTTATAAACAATAACGGTATACAGACCCTATAATGCCAATTCCGGCCAGCAAAATACGCGTCCGTAGCTGAAATTTTCACCAAAGCTTCTCTTCGTATCCCCAAACACGTTTGCAATAGTGAAAAAAATTAACAAAAATGCTAGCGTTTCTTATAAACAATCTTATAAACAATTACGGTATACATACACTATAATGCCAATTCCGACCAGCCAAAAACGCGTCCGGGGCTGAAATTTTCGCCAAAGCATCTCTTCATATCCCGAAACACGTTTGCAATAGTGAAAAAAATTAACAAAAATGCTACCGTTTGTAATAAACAATCTTATAAACAATTACGGTATACAGACGCTATAATGCCAATTCCGGCCAGCAAAAAACGCGTCCGGGGCTGAAATTTTCACCAAAGCTTCTCTTCGTATCCCCAAACATGTTACCAATAGTGAAAAAAATTAACAAAAATGCTACCGTTTGTAATAAACAATCTTATAAACAATAACGGTATACAGACACTATAATGCCAATTCCGGCCAGCAAAAAACGTGTCCGGGGCTGAAATTTTCACCAAAGCTTCTCTTCATATCCCGAAACGTATTTGCAATAGTGAAAAAAATTAACAAAAATGCTACCGTTTGTAATAAATAATCTTATAAACAATTACGGTTTACAGACACTATAATGCTAATTCCGGCCAGCAAAAAACGCTTCAGGTGGTAATTAATTTACGGAAGCTTCTTTTCACAATAGATTTATTTTTTATGTAGAAATAAATTTCCAGTTCTTAAAAAAGAGTAAGAAAAGCGCGGATTGCATAGGAAAAGTATTGTCCAAATGGGAAAATTTTCAATTTACTCCCTACTAATACCTACTGAAAGCAGGTATTTGTAGACAATTTTGAGACACATCTTTTGCTCACATTACAAAAACGTCTAAATTTAATAAATATCAATACAAACGATGTAATCGTAAGTTTAATTTAATACAAACTCCCATTTGTTTGTCACTTCGACTGGGTTGTACATTCATTTTTTATTATTGGGCATTTTTTCCGGGATAGTCCTAAATAGTTCAACGTTCCGAAAATATTAAAAAAACTTACGGTAAAAAAAAACAAACGGTAACATTTTTGTTAATTTTTTTCACTATTGGAAACATGTTTGGGGATACGAAGAGAAGCTTTGGTGAAAGTTTCAGCCCCGGACGCGTTTTTTGCTGGCCGGAATTGGCATTATAGTGTCTGTATACCGTTATTGTTTATAAGATTGTTTATAACAAACGCTAGCATTTTTGTTAATTTTTTTCACTATTGCAAAATCGGTTGAGGGTATGAAAGGAAGCTTTGGTGAAAATTTCAGCTCCGGACGCGTATTTTGCTGGCCAGAATTGGCATTATAGTGTCTGTATACCGTTATTGTTTATAAGATAGTTTATAACAAACGCTAGCATTTTTGTTAATTTTTTTCACTATTGCAAATACGTTTCGGGATATGAAGAGATGCTTTGGTGAAAATTTCAGCCCCGGACGCGTTTTTTGCTGGCCGAAATTGGCATTATAGCGTCTGTATACCGTAATTGCTTATAAGATTGTTTATCACAAACAGTAGCATTTTTGTTAATTTTTTTCACTATTGCAAACCTGTTTGGGGATATGAAGAGATGCTTTGGTGAAAATTTCAGCCCCGGACGCGTTTTTTGCTGGCCGAAATTGGCATTATAGCGTCTGTATATCGTAATTGTTTATAAGATTGTTTATCACAAACAGTAGCATTTTTGTTAATTTTTTTCACTATTGCAAACGTTTGGTGAAAATTTCAGCCCCGGACGCGTTTTTTGCTGGCCGGAATTGGCATTATAGTGTCTGTATACCGTTATTGTTTATAAGATTGTTTATAACAAACGCTAGCATTTTTGTTAATTTTTTTCACTATTGCAAACGTGTTTGGGGATATGAAGAGAAGCTTCGGTGAAAATTTCAGCCCTGGACGCGTATTTTGCTGGCCGGAATTGGCATTATAGTGTCTGTATTCCGTTATTGTTTATAAGATTGTTTATAACAAACGCTAGCATTTTTGTTAATTTTTTTCACTATTGCTAACATGTTTGGGGATACGAAGAGAAGCTTTGGTGAAAATTTCAGCCCCGGACGCGTTTTTTGCTGGCCGGAATTGGCATTATAGTGTCTGTATACCGTTATTGTTTATAAGATAGTTTATAACAAACGCTAGCATTTTTGTTAATTTTTTTCACTATTGCAAATACGTTTGGGGATATGAAGAGATGCTTTGGCGAAAATTTCAGCCCCGGACGCGTATTTTGCTGGCCGGAATTGGCATTATAGTGTATGTATACCGTAATTGTTTATAAGATTGTTTATAAGAAACGCTAGCATTTTTGTTAATTTTTTTCACTATTGCAAACGTGTTTGGGGATATGAAGAGAAGCTTTGGCGAAAATTTCAGCCCCGGACGCGTTTTTGGCTGGCCTGAATTGGCATTATAGTGTCTGTATACCGTTATTGTTTATAAGATAGTTTATAACAAACGCTAGCATTTTTGTTAATTTTTTTCACTATTGCAAACGTGTTTGGGGATAGGAAGAGAAGCTTTGGTGAAAATTTCAGCCCCGGACGCGTTTTTTGCTGGCCGGAATTGGCATTATAGTGTATGTATACCGTAATTGTTTATAAGATTGTTTATAAGAAACGCTAGCATTTTTGTTAATTTTTTTCACTATTGCAAACGTGTTTGGGGATATGAAGAGAAGCTTTGGCGAAAATTTCAGCCCCGGACGCGTATTTTGCTGGCCGGAATTGGCATTATAGTGTCTGTATACCGTTATTGTTTATAAGATAGTTTATAACAAACGCTAGCATTTTTGTTAATTTTTTTCACTATTGCAAATACGTTTCGGGATATGAAGAGAAGCTTTGGTGAAAATTTCAGCTCCGGACGCGTATTTTGCTGGCCGGAATTGGCATTATAGTGTCTGTATACCGTTATTGTTTATAAGATAGTTTATAACAAACGCTAGCATTTTTGTTAATTTTTTTCACTATTGCAAATACGTTTGGGGATATGAAGAGATGCTTTGGTGAAAATTTCAGCCCCGGACGCGTTTTTGGCTGGTCGGAATTGGCATTATAGTGTCTGTATACCGTAATTGTTTATAAGATTGTTTATAACAAACGGTAGCATTTTTGTTAATTTTTTTCACTATTGCAAACGTGTTTGGGGATACGAAGAGAAGCTTTGGTGAAAATTTCAGCCCCGGACGCGTATTTTGCTGGCCGGAATTGGCATTATAGTGTCTGTATACCGTTATTGTTTATAAGATTGTTTATAACAAACGCTAGCATTTTTGTTAATTTTTTTCACTATTGCAAACGTGTTTGGGGATATGAAGAGAAGCTTTGGTGAAAATTTCAGCCCCGGACGCGTTTTTTGCTGGCCGGAATTGGCATTATAGTGTCTGTATACCGTTATTGTTTATAAGATTGTTTATAACAAACGCTAGCATTTTTGTTAATTTTTTTCACTATTGCAAACGTGTTTGGGGATATGAAGAGAAGCTTTGGCGAAAATTTCAGCCCCGGACGCGTTTTTGGCTGGTCGGAATTGGCATTATAGTGTATGTATACCGTAATTGTTTATAAGATTGTTTATAAGAAACGCTAGCATTTTTGTTAATTTTTTTCACTATTGCAAACGTGTTTGGGGATACAAAGAGAAGCTTTGGTGAAAATTTCAGCCCCGGACGCGTTTTTTGCTGGCCTGAATTGGCATTATAGTGTCTGTATACCGTTATTGTTTATAAGATTGTTTATAACAAACGCTAGCATTTTTGTTAATTTTTTTCACTATTGCAAACGTGTTTGGGGATAGGAAGAGAAGCTTTGGTGAAAATTTCAGCCCTGGACGCGTATTTTGCTGGCCGGAATTGGCATTATAGTGTCTGTATACCGTTATTGTTTATAAGATTGTTTATAACAAACGCTAGCATTTTGGTTAATTTTTTTCACTATTGGTAACATGTTTGGGGATACGAAGAGAAGCTTTGGTGAAAATTTCAGCCCCGGACGCGTTTTTTGCTGGCCGGAATGGGCATTATAGTGTCTGTATACAGTTATTGTTTATAAGATAGTTTATAACAAACGCTAGCATTTTTGTTAATTTTTTTCACTATTGCAAACGTGTTTGGGGATAGGAAGAGAAGCTTTGGTGAAAATTTCAGCCCCGGACGCGTATTTTGCTGGCCGGAATTGGCATTATAGTATCTGTATACCGTTATTGTTTATAAGATTGTTTATAACAAACGCTAGCATTTTTGTTAATTTTTTTCACTATTGCAAACGTGTTTGGGGATATGAAGAGAAGCTTTGGTGAAAATTTCAGCCCCGGACGCGTTTTTGGCTGGTCGGAATTGGCATTATAGTGTCTGTATACCGTTATTGTTTATAAGATTGTTTATAACAAACGCTAGCATTTTTGTTAATTTTTTTCACTATTGCAAACGTGTTTGAGGATATGAAGAGAAGCTTTGGTGAAAATTTCAGCCCCGGACGCGTTTTTTGCTGGCCGGAATTGGCATTATAGTGTCTGTATACCGTTATTGTTTATAAGATTGTTTATAACAAACGCTAGCATTTTTGTTAATTTTTTTCACTATTGCAAACGTGTTTGGGGATATGAAGAGAAGCTTTGGTGAAAATTTCAGCCCCGGACGCGTTTTTTGCTGGCCGGAATTGGCATTATAGTGTCTGTATACCGTTATTGTTTATAAGATTGTTTATAACAAACGCTAGCATTTTTGTTAATTTTTTTCACTATTGCAAACGTGTTTGGGGATATGAAGAGAAGCTTTGGTGAAAATTTCAGCCCCGGACGCGTTTTTTGCTGGCCGGAATTGGCATTATAGTGTCTGTATACCGTAATTGTTTATAAGATTGTTTATAACAAACGCTAGCATTTTTGTTAATTTTTTTCACTATTGCAAACGTGTTTGGGGATATGAAGAGAAGCTTTGGTGAAAATTTCAGCCCCGGACGCGTTTTTTGCTGGCCGGAATTGGCATTATAGTGTCTGTATACCGTAATTGTTTATAAGATTGTTTATAACAAACGCTAGCATTTTTGTTAATTTTTTTCACTATTGCAAACGTGTTTGGGGATATGAAGAGAAGCTTTGGTGAAAATTTCAGCCCCGGACGCGTTTTTTGCTGGCCGGAATTGGCATTATAGTGTCTGTATACCGTTATTGTTTATAAGATTGTTTATAACAAACGCTAGCATTTTTGTTAATTTTTTTCACTATTGCAAACGTGTTTGGGGATAGGAAGAGAAGCTTTGGTGAAAATTTCAGCCCTGGACGCGTATTTTGCTGGCCGGAATTGGCATTATAGTGTCTGTATACCGTTATTGTTTATAAGATTGTTTATAACAAACGCTAGCATTTTTGTTAATTTTTTTCACTATTGGAAACATGTTTGGGGATACAAAGAGAAGCTTTGGTGAAAATTTCAGCCCCGGACGCGTTTTTTGCTGGCCTGAATTGGCATTATAGTGTCTGTATACCGTTATTGTTTATAAGATAGTTTATAACAAACGCTAGCATTTTTGTTAATTTTTTTCACTATTGCAAACGTGTTTGGGGATAGGAAGAGAAGCTTTGGTGAAAATTTCAGCCCCGGACGCGTTTTTTGCTGGCCGGAATTGGCATTATAGTGTCTGTATACCGTTATTGTTTATAAGATTGTTTATAACAAACGCTAGCATTTTTGTTAATTTTTTTCACTATTGGAAACATGTTTGGGGATACGAAGAGAAGCTTTGGTGAAAATTTCAGCCCCGGACGCGTTTTTTGCTGGCCGGAATTGGCATTATAGTGTCTGTATACCGTTATTGTTTATAACAAACGCTAGCATTTTTGTTAATTTTTTTCACTATGGCAAATACGTTTCGGGATATGAAGAGATGCTTTGGCGAAAATTTCAGCCCCGGACGCGTTTTTTGCTGGCCGGAATTGGCATTATAGTGTCTGTATACCGTTATTGTTTATAAGATTGTTTATAACAAACGCTAGCATTTTTGTTAATTTTTTTCACTATTGCAAACGTGTTTGGGGATAGGAAGAGAAGCTTTGGTGAAAATTTCAGCCCCGGACGCGTATTTTGCTGGCCGGAATTGGCATTATAGTGTCTGTATACCGTTATTGTTTATAAGATTGTTTATAACAAACGCTAGCATTTTTGTTAATTTTTTTCACTATTGGTAACATGTTTGGGGATATGAAGAGATGCTTTGGCGAAAATTTCAGCCCCGGACGCGTTTTTGGCTGGTCGGAATTGGCATTATAGTGTATGTATACCGTAATTGTTTATAAGATTGTTTATAAGAAACGCTAGCATTTTTGTTAATTTTTTTCACTATCGCAAATACGTTTCGGGATATGAAGAGAAGCTTTGGTGAAAATTTCAGCTCCGGACGCGTATTTTGCTGGCCGGAATTGGCATTATAGTGTCTGTATACCGTTATTGTTTATAAGATAGTTTATAAGAAACGCTAGCATTTTTGTTAATTTTGTTCACTATTGCAAACGTGTTTGGGGATATGAAGAGAAGCTTTGGTGAAAATTTTAGCTCCGGACGCGTAATTTGCTGGCCGGAATTGGCATTATAGTGTCTGTATACCGTTATTGTTTATAAGATAGTTTATAACAAACGCTAGTATTTTTGTTAATTTTTTTCACTATTGCAAATACGTTTCGGGATATGAAGAGATGCTTTGGCGAAAATTTCAGCCCCGGACGCGTTTTTGGCTGGTCGGAATTGGCATTATAGTGTATGTATACCGTAATTGTTTATAAGATTGTTTATAAGAAACGCTAGCATTTTTGTTAATTTTTTTCACTATTGCAAACGTGTTTGGGGATATGAAGAGAAGCTTTGGTGAAAATTTCAGCCCCGGACGCGTTTTTGGCTGGTCGGAATTGGCATTATAGTGTCTGTATACCGTTATTGTTTATAAGATTGTTTATAACAAACGCTAGCATTTTTGTTAATTTTTTTCACTATTGGAAACATGTTTGGGGATACAAAGAGAAGCTTTGGTGAAAATTTCAGCCCCGGACGCGTTTTTTGCTGGCCTGAATTGGCATTATAGTG
This sequence comes from Trichopria drosophilae, assembly GCA_030407085.1. NCBI lineage: Eukaryota > Metazoa > Arthropoda > Insecta > Hymenoptera > Diapriidae > Trichopria > Trichopria drosophilae. The sequence continues at coordinate 25,436 of JAQOWT010000185.1, read as the reverse complement.
TCTGTATACCGTTATTGTTTATAAGATAGTTTATAACAAACGCTAGCATTTTTGTTAATTTTTTTCACTATTGCAAACGTGTTTGGGGATAGGAAGAGAAGCTTTGGTGAAAATTTCAGCCCTGGACGCGTATTTTGCTGGCCGGAATTGGCATTATAGTGTCTGTATACCGTTATTGTTTATAAGATTGTTTATAACAAACGCTAGCATTTTTGTTAATTTTTTTCACTATTGGAAACATGTTTGGGGATACAAAGAGAAGCTTTGGTGAAAATTTCAGCCCCGGACGCGTTTTTTGCTGGCCTGAATTGGCATTATAGTGTCTGTATACCGTTATTGTTTATAAGATAGTTTATAACAAACGCTAGCATTTTTGTTAATTTTTTTCACTATTGCAAACGTGTTTGGGGATAGGAAGAGAAGCTTTGGTGAAAATTTCAGCCCTGGACGCGTATTTTGCTGGCCGGAATTGGCATTATAGTGTCTGTATACCGTTATTGTTTATAAGATAGTTTATAACAAACGCTAGCATTTTTGTTAATTTTTTTCACTATTGCAAATACGTTTCGGGATATGAAGAGAAGCTTTGGTGAAAATTTCAGCTCCGGACGTGTATTTTGCTGGCCGGAATTGGCATTATAGTGTCTGTATACCGTAATTGTTTATAAGATTGTTTATAACAAACGCTAGCATTTTTGTTAATTTTTTTCACTATTGCAAACGTGTTTGGGGATACGAAGAGAAGCTTTGGTGAAAATTTCAGCCCTGGACGCGTATTTTGCTGGCCGGAATTGGCATTATAGTGTCTGTATTCCGTTATTGTTTATAAGATTGTTTATAACAAACGCTAGCATTTTTGTTAATTTTTTTCACTATTGCAAACATGTTTGGGGATACGAAGAGAAGCTTTGGTGAAAATTTCAGCCCTGGACGCGTTTTTTGCTGGCCGGAATTGGCATTATAGTGTCTGTATACCGTTATTGTTTATAAGATTGTTTATAACAAACGCTAGCATTTTTGTTAATTTTTTTCACTATTGCAAACGTGTTTGGGGATATGAAGAGAAGCTTTGGTGAAAATTTCAGCTCCGGACGCGTATTTTGCTGGCCGGAATTGGCATTATAGTGTCTGTATACCGTTATTGTTTATAAGATAGTTTATAACAAACGCTAGCATTTTTGTTAATTTTTTTCACTATTGCAAATACGTTTCGGGATATGAAGAGATGCTTTGGCGAAAATTTCAGCCCCGGACGCGTTTTTTGCTGGTCGGAATTGGCATTATAGTGTCTGTATACCGTAATTGTTTATAAGATTGTTTATTACAAACGGTAGCATTTTTGTTAATTTTTTTCACTATTGCAAACGTGTTTGGGGATAGGAAGAGAAGCTTTGGTGAAAATTTCAGCCCCGGACGCGTATTTTGCTGGCCGGAATTGGCATTATAGTGTCTGTATACCGTTATTGTTTATAAGATTGTTTATAACAAACGCTAGCATTTTTGTTAATTTTTTTCACTATTGGAAACATGTTTGGGGATACAAAGAGAAGCTTTGGTGAAAATTTCAGCCCCGGACGCGTTTTTTGCTGGCCGGAATTGGCATTATAGTGTCTGTATACCGTTATTGTTTATAAGATAGTTTATAACAAACGCTAGCATTTTTGTTAATTTTTTTCACTATTGCAAACGTGTTTGGGGATACGAAGAGAAGCTTTGGTGAAAATTTCAGCCCTGGACGCGTATTTTGCTGGCCGGAATTGGCATTATAGTGTCTGTATTCCGTTATTGTTTATAAGATTGTTTATAACAAACGCTAGCATTTTTGTTAATTTTTTTCACTATTGGAAACATGTTTGGGGATACAAAGAGAAGCTTTGGTGAAAATTTCAGCCCCGGACGCGTTTTTTGCTGGCCTGAATTGGCATTATAGTGTCTGTATACCGTTATTGTTTATAAGATAGTTTATAACAAACGCTAGCATTTTTGTTAATTTTTTTCACTATTGCAAACGTGTTTGGGGATATGAAGAGAAGCTTTGGTGAAAATTTCAGCTCCGGACGCGTATTTTGCTGGCCGGAATTGGCATTATAGTGTCTGTATACCGTTATTGTTTATAAGATAGTTTATAACAAACGCTAGCATTTTTGTTAATTTTTTTCACTATTGCAAATACGTTTCGGGATATGAAGAGATGCTTTGGCGAAAATTTCAGCCCCGGACGCGTTTTTGGCTGGTCGGAATTGGCATTATAGCGTCTGTATACCGTAATTGTTTATAAGATTGTTTATTACAAACGGTAGCATTTTTGTTAATTTTTTTCACTATTGCAAACGTGTTTGGGGATAGGAAGAGAAGCTTTGGTGAAAATTTCAGCCCCGGACGCGTATTTTGCTGGCCGGAATTGGCATTATAGTGTCTGTATACCGTTATTGTTTATAAGATTGTTTATAACAAACGCTAGCATTTTTGTTAATTTTTTTCACTATTGCAAACATGTTTGGGGATATGAAGAGAAGCTTTGGTGAAAATTTCAGCCCCGGACGCGTTTTTTGCTGGCCGGAATTGGCATTATAGTGTCTGTATACCGTTATTGTTTATAAGATTGTTTATAAGAAACGCTAGCATTTTTGTTAATTTTTTTCACTATTGCAAACGTGTTTGGGGATATGAAGAGAAGCTTTGGTGAAAATTTCAGCTCCGGACGCGTATTTTGCTGGCCGGAATTGGCATTATAGTGTCTGTATACCGTTATTGTTTATAAGATTGTTTATAACAATCGCTAGCATTTTTGTTAATTCTTTTCACTATTGCACGCCGCTCTTGCGATATGAAGAGATGCTTTGCCGAAAATTTCAGCCCCGGACGCGTTTTTTGCTGGCCGGAATTGGCATTATAGTGTCTGTATACCGTTATTGTTTATAAGATAGTTTATAACAAACGCTAGCATTTTTGTTAATTTTTTTCACTATTGCAAACGTGTTTGGGGATAGGAAGAGAAGCTTTGGTGAAAATTTCAGCCCCGGACGCGTTTTTTGCTGGCCGGAATTGGCATTATAGTGTCTGTATACCGTTATTGTTTATAAGATTGTTTATAACAAACGCTAGCATTTTTGTTAATTTTTTTCACTATTGCAAACGTGTTTGGGGATATGAAGAGAAGCTTTGGTGAAAATTTCAGCTCCGGACGCGTATTTTGCTGGCCGGAATTGGCATTATAGTGTCTGTATACCGTTATTGTTTATAAGATAGTTTATAACAAACGCTAGCATTTTTGTTAATTTTTTTCACTATTGCAAACGTGTTTGGGGATATGAAGAGAAGCTTTGGTGAAAATTTCAGCTCCGGACGCGTATTTTGCTGGCCGGAATTGGCATTATAGTGTCTGTATACCGTTATTGTTTATAAGATAGTTTATAACAAACGCTAGCATTTTTGTTAATTTTTTTCACTATTGCAAATACGTTTCGGGATATGAAGAGATGCTTTGGTGAAAATTTCAGCCCCGGACGCGTTTTTTGCTGGCCGAAATTGGCATTATAGCGTCTGTATACCGTAATTGTTTATAAGATTGTTTATCACAAACAGTAGCATTTTTGTTAATTTTTTTCACTATTGCAAACGTGTTTGGGGATAGGAAGAGAAGCTTTGGTGAAAATTTCAGCCCCGGACGCGTATTTTGCTGGCCGGAATTGGCATTATAGTGTATGTATACCGTAATTGTTTATAAGATTGTTTATAACAAACGCTAGCATTTTTGTTAATTTTTTTCACTATTGCAAACGTGTTTGGGGATATGAAGAGAAGCTTTGGTGAAAATTTCAGCTCCGGACGCGTATTTTGCTGGCCGGAATTGGCATTATAGTGTCTGTATACCGTTATTGTTTATAAGATTGTTTATAACAAACGCTAGCATTTTTGTTAATTTTTTTCACTATTGCAAACGTGTTTGGGGATAGGAAGAGAAGCTTTGGTGAAAATTTCAGCCCCGGACGCGTATTTTGCTGGCCGGAATTGGCATTATAGTGTCTGTATACCGTTATTGTTTATAAGATAGTTTATAACAAACGCTAGCATTTTTGTTAATTTTTTTCACTATTGCAAACGTGTTTGGGGATAGGAAGAGAAGCTTTGGTGAAAATTTCAGCCCCGGACGCGTTTTTTGCTGGCCGGAATTGGCATTATAGTGTCTGTATACCGTTATTGTTTATAAGATAGTTTATAACAAACGCTAGCATTTTTGTTAATTTTTTTCACTATTGCAAACGTGTTTGGGGATAGGAAGAGAAGCTTTGGTGAAAATTTCAGCCCTGGACGCGTATTTTGCTGGCCGGAATTGGCATTATAGTGTCTGTATACCGTTATTGTTTATAAGATTGTTTATAACAAACGCTAGCATTTTTGTTAATTTTTTTCACTATTGGTAACATGTTTGGGGATACGAAGAGAAGCTTTGGTGAAAATTTCAGCCCCGGACGCGTTTTTTGCTGGCCGGAATTGGCATTATAGTGTCTGTATACCGTTATTGTTTATAAGATTGTTTATAACAAACGCTAGCATTTTTGTTAATTTTTTTCACTATTGCAAACGTGTTTGGGGATAGGAAGAGAAGCTTTGGTGAAAATTTCAGCCCTGGACGCGTATTTTGCTGGCCGGAATTGGCATTATAGTGTCTGTATACCGTTATTGTTTATAAGATTGTTTATAACAAACGCTAGCATTTTTGTTAATTTTTTTCACTATTGGAAACATGTTTGGGGATACAAAGAGAAGCTTTGGTGAAAATTTCAGCCCCGGACGCGTTTTTTGCTGGCCGGAATTGGCATTATAGTGTCTGTATACCGTTATTGTTTATAAGATAGTTTATAACAAACGCTAGCATTTTTGTTAATTTTTTTCACTATTGCAAACGTGTTTGGGGATAGGAAGAGAAGCTTTGGTGAAAATTTCAGCCCTGGACGCGTATTTTGCTGGCCGGAATTGGCATTATAGTGTCTGTATACCGTTATTGTTTATAAGATAGTTTATAACAAACGCTAGCATTTTTGTTAATTTTTTTCACTATCGCAAATACGTTTCGGGATATGAAGAGAAGCTTTGGTGAAAATTTCAGCTCCGGACGCGTATTTTGCTGGTCGGAATTGGCATTATAGTGTCTGTATACCGTAATTGTTTATAAGATTGTTTATTACAAACGGTAGCATTTTTGTTAATTTTTTTCACTATTGCAAACGTGTTTGGGGATAGGAAGAGAAGCTTTGGTGAAAATTTCAGCCCCGGACGCGTATTTTGCTGGCCGGAATTGGCATTATAGTGTCTGTATACCGTTATTGTTTATAAGATTGTTTATAACAAACGCTAGCATTTTTGTTAATTTTTTTCACTATTGCAAACGTGTTTGGGGATATGAAGAGAAGCTTTGGCGAAAATTTCAGCCCCGGACGCGTTTTTTGCTGGCCTGAATTGGCATTATAGTGTCTGTATACCGTTATTGTTTATAAGATTGTTTATAACAAACGCTAGCATTTTTGTTAATTTTTTTCACTATTGCAAACGTGTTTGGGGTTATGAAGAGAAGCTTTGGTGACGATATCAACACTCGTTCCCTATTTGGCGGGCTGGAATTGGCATTATAGTGTCTGTATACCGTTATTGTTTATAAGATTGTTTATTACAAACGGTAGCATTTTTGTTAATTTTTTTCACTATTGCAAACGTGTTTGGGGATAGGAAGAGAAGCTTTGGTGAAAATTTCAGCCCCGGACGCGTATTTTGCTGGCCGGAATTGGCATTATAGTGTCTGTATACCGTTATTGTTTATAAGATTGTTTATAACAAACGCTAGCATTTTTGTTAATTTTTTTCACTATTGCAAACGTGTTTGGGGATATGAAGAGAAGCTTTGGTGAAAATTTCAGCCCCGGACGCGTATTTTGCTGGCCGGAATTGGCATTATAGTGTCTGTATACCGTTATTGTTTATAAGATTGTTTATAACAAACGCTAGCATTTTTGTTAATTTTTTTCACTATTGCAAATACGTTTCGGGATATGAAGAGATGCTTTGGTGAAAATTTCAGCCCCGGACGCGTTTTTTGCTGGCCGGAATTGGCATTATAGTGTCTGTATACCGTTATTGTTTATAAGATTGTTTATAACAAACGCTAGCATTTTTGTTAATTTTTTTCACTATTGCAAACGCGTTTGGGGATATGAAGAGAAGCTTTGGTGAAAATTTCAGCCCCGGACGCGTTTTTTGCTGGCCGGAATTGGCATTATAGTGTCTGTATACCGTTATTGTTTATAAGATTGTTTATAAGAAACGCTAGCATTTTTGTTAATTTTTTTCACTATTGCAAACGTGTTTGGGGATATGAAGAGAAGCTTTGGTGAAAATTTCAGCCCCGGACGCGTTTTTTGCTGGCCGGAATTGGCATTATAGTGTCTGTATACCGTTATTGTTTATAAGATTGTTTATAACAAACGCTAGCATTTTTGTTAATTTTTTTCACTATTGCAAACGTGTTTGGGGATATGAAGAGAAGCTTTGGTGAAAATTTCAGCCCCGGACGCGTATTTTGCTGGCCGGAATTGGCATTATAGTGTCTGTATACCGTTATTGTTTATAAGATTGTTTATAACAAACGCTAGCATTTTTGTTAATTTTTTTCACTATTGGTAACATGTTTGGGGATACGAAGAGAAGCTTTGGTGAAAATTTCAGCCCCGGACGCGTATTTTGCTGGCCGGAATTGGCATTATAGTGTCTGTATACCGTTATTGTTTATAAGATAGTTTATAACAAACGCTAGCATTTTTGTTAATTTTTTTCACTATCGCAAATACGTTTCGGGATATGAAGAGAAGCTTTGGTGAAAATTTCAGCTCCGGACGCGTATTTTGCTGGCCGGAATTGGCATTATAGTGTCTGTATACCGTTATTGTTTATAAGATTGTTTATAACAAACGCTAGCATTTTTGTTAATTTTTTTCACTATTGGTAACATGTATGGGGATACGAAGAGAAGCTTTGGTGAAAATTTCAGCCCCGGACGCGTTTTTTGCTGGCCGGAATTGGCATTATAGTGTCTGTATACCGTTATTGTTTATAAGATTGTTTATAACAAACGCTAGCATTTTTGTTAATTTTTTTCACTATTGCAAACGTGTTTGGGGATAGGAAGAGAAGCTTTGGTGAAAATTTCAGCCCTGGACGCGTATTTTGCTGGCCGGAATTGGCATTATAGTGTCTGTATACCGTTATTGTTTATAAGATTGTTTATAACAAACGCTAGCATTTTTGTTAATTTTTTTCACTATTGGAAACATGTTTGGGGATATGAAGAGAAGCTTTGGTGAAAATTTCAGCTCCGGACGCGTATTTTGCTGGCCGGAATTGGCATTATAGTGTCTGTATACCGTTATTGTTTATAAGATAGTTTATAACAAACGCTAGCATTTTTGTTAATTTTTTTCACTATTGCAAACGTGTTTGGGGATAGGAAGAGAAGCTTTGGTGAAAATTTCAGCCCCGGACGCGTATTTTGCTGGCCGGAATTGGCATTATAGTGTCTGTATACCGTTATTGTTTATAAGATTGTTTATAACAAACGCTAGCATTTTTGTTAATTTTTTTCACTATTGCAAATACGTTTCGGGATATGAAGAGAAGCTTTGGTGAAAATTTCAGCCCCGGACGCGTATTTTGCTGGCCGGAATTGGCATTATAGTGTCTGTATACCGTTATTGTTTATAAGATAGTTTATAACAAACGCTAGCATTTTTGTTAATTTTTTTCACTATCGCAAATACGTTTCGGGATATGAAGAGAAGCTTTGGTGAAAATTTCAGCTCCGGACGCGTATTTTGCTGGCCGGAATTGGCATTATAGTGTCTGTATACCGTTATTGTTTATAAGATAGTTTATAACAAACGCTAGCATTTTTGTTAATTTTTTTCACTATCGCAAATACGTTTCGGGATATGAAGAGAAGCTTTGGTGAAAATTTCAGCTCCGGACGCGTATTTTGCTGGCCGGAATTGGCATTATAGTGTCTGTATACCGTTATTGTTTATAAGATTGTTTATAACAAACGCTAGCATTTTTGTTAATTTTTTTCACTATTGCAAACGTGTTTGGGGATATGAAGAGAAGCTTTGGTGAAAATTTCAGCCCCGGACGCGTTTTTTGCTGGCCGGAATTGGCATTATAGTGTCTGTATACCGTTATTGTTTATAAGATTGTTTATAACAAACGCTAGCATTTTTGTTAATTTTTTTCACTATTGCAAACGTGTTTGGGGATAGGAAGAGAAGCTTTGGTGAAAATTTCAGCCCTGGACGCGTATTTTGCTGGCCGGAATTGGCATTATAGTGTCTGTATACCGTTATTGTTTATAAGATTGTTTATAACAAACGCTAGCATTTTTGTTAATTTTTTTCACTATTGCAAACGTGTTTGGGGATATGAAGAGAAGCTTTGGTGAAAATTTCAGCCCCGGACGCGTTTTTTGCTGGCCTGAATTGGCATTATAGTGTCTGTATACCGTTATTGTTTATAAGATAGTTTATAACAAACGCTAGCATTTTTGTTAATTTTTTTCACTATTGCAAACGTGTTTGGGGATATGAAGAGAAGCTTTGGTGAAAACTTCAGCTCCGGACGCGTATTTTGCTGGCCGGAATTGGCATTATAGTGTCTGTATACCGTTATTGTTTATAAGATAGTTTATAACAAACGCTAGCATTTTTGTTAATTTTTTTCACTATTGCAAACGTGTTTGGGGATACGAAGAGAAGCTTTGGTGAAAATTTCAGCCCCGGACGCGTTTTTTGCTGGCCGGAATTGGCATTATAGTGTCTGTATACCGTTATTGTTTATAAGATAGTTTATAACAAACGCTAGCATTTTTGTTAATTTTTTTCACTATTGCAAACGTGTTTGGGGATAGGAGGAGAAGCTTTGGTGAAAATTTCAGCCCTGGACGCGTATTTTGCTGGCCGGAATTGGCATTATAGTGTCTGTATACCGTTATTGTTTATAAGATTGTTTATAACAAACGCTAGCATTTTTGTTAATTTTTTTCCTCATTGCAAACATGTTTGGGGATAGGAATAGAAGCTTTGGTGAAAATTTCAGCCCCGGACGCGTTTTTTGCTGGCCGGAATTGGCATTATAGTGTCTGTATACCGTTATTGTTTATAAGATTGTTTATAACAAACGCTAGCATTTTTGTTAATTTTTTTCACTATTGCAAACGTGTTTGGGGATAGGAAGAGAAGCTTTGGTGAAAATTTCAGCCCTGGACGCGTATTTTGCTGGCCGGAATTGGCATTATAGTGTCTGTATACCGTTATTGTTTATAAGATTGTTTATAACAAACGCTAGCATTTTTGTTAATTTTTTTCACTATTGGAAACATGTTTGGGGATACAAAGAGAAGCTTTGGTGAAAATTTCAGCCCCGGACGCGTTTTTTGCTGGCCTGAATTGGCATTATAGTGTCTGTATACCGTTATTGTTTATAAGATAGTTTATAACAAACGCTAGCATTTTTGTTAATTTTTTTCACTATTGCAAACGTGTTTGGGGATAGGAAGAGAAGCTTTGGTGAAAATTTCAGCCCTGGACGCGTATTTTGCTGGCCGGAATTGGCATTATAGTGTCTGTATACCGTTATTGTTTATAAGATTGTTTATAACAAACGCTAGCATTTTTGTTAATTTTTTTCACTATTGCAAACGTGTTTGGGGATATGAAGAGAAGCTTTGGTGAAAATTTCAGCCCCGGACGCGTTTTTTGCTGGCCGGAATTGGCATTATAGTGTCTGTATACCGTTATTGTTTATAAGATTGTTTATAACAAACGCTAGCATTTTTGTTAATTTTTTTCACTATTGCAAACGTGTTTGGGGATAGGAAGAGAAGCTTTGGTGAAAATTTCAGCCCCGGACGCGTATTTTGCTGGCCGGAATTGGCATTATAGTGTCTGTATACCGTTATTGTTTATAAGATAGTTTATAACAAACGCTAGCATTTTTGTTAATTTTTTTCACTATTGCAAACGTGTTTGGGGATATGAAGAGAAGCTTTGGTGAAAATTTCAGCTCCGGACGCGTATTTTGCTGGCCGGAATTGGCATTATAGTGTCTGTATACCGTTATTGTTTATAAGATAGTTTATAACAAACGCTAGCATTTTTGTTAATTTTTTTCACTATTGCAAATACGTTTCGGGATATGAAGAGATGCTTTGGCGAAAATTTCAGCCCCGGACGCGTTTTTGGCTGGTCGGAATTGGCATTATAGTGTATGTATACCGTAATTGTTTATAAGATTGTTTATAAGAAACGCTAGCATTTTTGTTAATTTTTTTCACTATTGCAAACGTGTTTGGGGATATGAAGAGAAGCTTTGGTGAAAATTTCAGCTCCGGACGCGTATTTTGCTGGCCGGAATTGGCATTATAGTGTCTGTATACCGTTATTGTTTATAAGATTGTTTATAACAAACGCTAGCATTTTTGTTAATTTTTTTCACTATTGCAAACGTGTTTGGGGATATGAAGAGAAGCTTTGGTGAAAATTTCAGCCCCGGACGCGTTTTTTGCTGGCCGGAATTGGCATTATAGTGTCTGTATACCGTAATTGTTTATAAGATTGTTTATTACAAACGGTAGCATTTTTGTTAATTTTTTTCACTATTGCAAACGTGTTTGGGGATAGGAAGAGAAGCTTTGGTGAAAATTTCAGCCCCGGACGCGTATTTTGCTGGCCGGAATTGGCATTATAGTGTCTGTATACCGTTATTGTTTATAAGATTGTTTATAACAAACGCTAGCATTTTTGTTAATTTTTTTCACTATTGGTAACATGTTTGGGGATACGAAGAGAAGCTTTGGTGAAAATTTCAGCCCCGGACGCGTTTTTTGCTGGCCGGAATTGGCATTATAGTGTCTGTATACCGTTATTGTTTATAAGATTGTTTATAACAAACGCTAGCATTTTTGTTAATTTTTTTCACTATTGCAAACGTGTTTGGGGATAGGAAGAGAAGCTTTGGTGAAAATTTCAGCCCTGGACGCGTATTTTGCTGGCCGGAATTGGCATTATAGTGTCTGTATACCGTTATTGTTTATAAGATAGTTTATAACAAACGCTAGCATTTTTGTTAATTTTTTTCACTATCGCAAATACGTTTCGGGATATGAAGAGAAGCTTTGGTGAAAATTTCAGCTCCGGACGCGTATTTTGCTGGCCGGAATTGGCATTATAGTGTCTGTATACCGTTATTGTTTATAAGATAGTTTATAACAAACGCTAGCATTTTTGTTAATTTTTTTCACTATTGCAAATACGTTTCGGGATATGAAGAGAAGCTTTGGTGAAAATTTCAGCTCCGGACGCGTATTTTGCTGGCCGGAATTGGCATTATAGTGTCTGTATACCGTTATTGTTTATAAGATTGTTTATAACAAACGCTAGCATTTTTGTTAATTTTTTTCACTATTGCAAACGTGTTTGGGGATATGAAGAGAAGCTTTGGTGAAAATTTCAGCCCCGGACGCGTTTTTTGCTGGCCGGAATTGGCATTATAGTGTCTGTATACCGTTATTGTTTATAAGATTGTTTATAAGAAACGCTAGCATTTTTGTTAATTTTTTTCACTATTGCAAACGTGTTTGGGGATACAAAGAGAAGCTTTGGTGAAAATTTCAGCCCCGGACGCGTTTTTTGCTGGCCTGAATTGGCATTATAGTGTCTGTATACCGTTATTGTTTATAAGATAGTTTATAACAAACGCTAGCATTTTTGTTAATTTTTTTCACTATTGCAAACGTGTTTGGGGATATGAAGAGAAGCTTTGGTGAAAATTTCAGCTCCGGACGCGTTTTTGGCTGGTCGGAATTGGCATTATAGTGTATGTATACCGTTATTGTTTATAAGATTGTTTATAACAAACGCTAGCATTTTTGTTAATTTTTTTCACTATTGCAAACGTGTTTGGGGATAGGAAGAGAAGCTTTGGTGAAAATTTCAGCCCCGGACGCGTATTTTGCTGGCCGGAATTGGCATTATAGTGTCTGTATACCGTTATTGTTTATAAGATTGTTTATAACAAACGCTAGCATTTTTGTTAATTTTTTTCACTATTGCAAACGTGTTTGGGGATATGAAGAGAAGCTTTGGTGAAAATTTCAGCCCCGGACGCGTATTTTGCTGGCCGGAATTGGCATTATAGTGTCTGTATACCGTTATTGTTTATAAGATTGTTTATAACAAACGCTAGCATTTTTGTTAATTTTTTTCACTATTGCAAACGTGTTTGGGGATATGAAGAGAAGCTTTGGTGAAAATTTCAGCCCCGGACGCGTTTTTTGCTGGCCGGAATTGGCATTATAGTGTCTGTATACCGTTATTGTTTATAAGATTGTTTATAACAAACGCTAGCATTTTTGTTAATTTTTTTCACTATTGCAAACGTGTTTGGGGATATGAAGAGAAGCTTTGGTGAAAATTTCAGCTCCGGACGCGTATTTTGCTGGCCGGAATTGGCATTATAGTGTCTGTATACCGTTATTGTTTATAAGATTGTTTATAACAAACGCTAGCATTTTTGTTAATTTTTTTCACTATTGCAAACGTGTTTGGGGATATGAAGAGAAGCTTTGGTGAAAATTTCAGCCCCGGACGCGTTTTTTGCTGGCCGGAATTGGCATTATAGTGTCTGTATACCGTTATTGTTTATAAGATTGTTTATAACAAACGCTAGCATTTTTGTTAATTTTTTTCACTATTGCAAACGTGTTTGGGGATATGAAGAGAAGCTTTGGTGAAAATTTCAGCCCCGGACGCGTTTTTTGCTGGCCGGAATTGGCATTATAGTGTCTGTATACCGTTATTGTTTATAAGATTGTTTATAACAAACGCTAGCATTTTTGTTAATTTTTTTCACTATTGCAAACGTGTTTGGGGATATGAAGAGAAGCTTTGGTGAAAATTTCAGCCCCGGACGCGTTTTTTGCTGGCCTGAATTGGCATTATAGTGTCTGTATACCGTTATTGTTTATAAGATAGTTTATAACAAACGCTAGCATTTTTGTTAATTTTTTTCACTATTGCAAACGTGTTTGGGGATATGAAGAGATGCTTTGGTGAAAATTTCAGCCCCGGACGCGTTTTTGGCTGGTCGGAATTGGCATTATAGTGTCTGTATACCGTTATTGTTTATAAGATAGTTTATAACAAACGCTAGCATTTTTGTTAATTTTTTTCACTATTGCAAACGTGTTAAGAAGAGAAGCTTTGGTGAAAATTTCAGCCCCGGACGCGTATTTTGCTGGCCGGAATTGGCATTATAGTGTCTGTATACCGTTATTGTTTATAAGATTGTTTATAACAAACGCTAGCATTTTTGTTTCTTTTGTTCGTTGTTTAGGGCAAGATTGGGGATATGAAGAGTAGCTTTGGTGATAATTTCAGCCCCGGACGCGTTTTTTGCTGGCCGGAATTGGCATTATAGTGTCTGTATACCGTTATTGTTTATAAGATTGTTTATTACAAACGGTAGCATTTTTGTTAATTTTTTTCACTGTTGGAAGCGTGTTTGGGGATACGAAGAGAAGCTTTGGTGAAAATTTCAGCCCCGGACGCGTATTTTGCTGGCCGGAATTGGCATTATAGTGTCTGTATACCGTTATTGTTTATAAGATTGTTTATAACAAACGCTAGCATTTTTGTTAATTTTTTTCACTATTGCAAATACGTTTCGGGATATGAAGAGATGCTTTGGCGAAAATTTCAGCCCCGGACGCGTTTTTGGCTGGTCGGAATTGGCATTATAGTGTCTGTATACCGTTATTGTTTATAAGATTGTTTATAACAAACGCTAGCATTTTTGTTAATTTTTTTCACTATTGCAAACGTGTTTGGGGATAGGAAGAGAAGCTTTGGTGAAAATTTCAGCCCTGGACGCGTATTTTGCTGGCCGGAATTGGCATTATAGTGTCTGTATACCGTTATTGTTTATAAGATTGTTTATAACAAACGCTAGCATTTTTGTTAATTTTTTTCACTATTGCAAATATGTTTGGGGATATGAAGAGAAGCTTTGGTGAAAATTTCAGCCCTGGACGCGTTTTTTGCTGGCCGGAATTGGCATTATAGTGTATGTATACCGTAATTGTTTATAAGATTGTTTATAAGAAACGCTAGCATTTTTGTTAATTTTGTTCACTATTGCAAACGTGTTTGGGGATATGAAGAGAAGCTTTGCTGAAAATTTCAGCCCGGACGCGTATTTTGCTGGCCGGAATTGGCATTATAGTGTCTGTATACCGTTATTGTTTATAAGATAGTTTATAACAAACGCTAGCATTTTTGTTAATTTTTTTCACTATTGCAAACATGTTTGGGGATATGAAGAGAAGCTTTGGTGAAAACTTCAGCTCCGGACGCGTTTTTTGCTGGCCGGAATTGGCAGTATAGTGTATGTATACCGTAATTGTTTATAAGATTGTTTATAACAAACGCTAGCATTTTTGTTAATTTTTTTCACTATTGCAAACGTGTTTGGGGATATGAAGAGAAGCTTTGGTGAAAATTTCAGCCCCGGACACGTGTTGTGCTGGGTGGAATGGGCATTATTAGGTCTGTATACTGGTAGTGTTTATAAGATTGTTTATAACAAACGCTAGCATTTTTGTTAATTTTTTTCACTATTGCAAACATGTTTGGGGATATGAAGAGAAGCTTTGGTGAAAATTTCAGCCCCGGACGCGTTTTTGCTGGCCGGAATTGGCATTATAGTGTCTGTATACCGTAATTGTTTATAAGATTGTTTATAACAAACGCTAGCATTTTTGTTAATTTTTTTCACTATTGCAAACGTGTTTGGGGATAGGAAGAGAAGCTTTGGTGAAAATTTCAGCCCGGACGCGTATTTTGCTGGCCGGAATTGGCATTATAGTGTCTGTATACCGTTATTGTTTATAAGATTGTTTATAACAAACGCTAGCATTTTTGTTAATTTTTTTCACTATTGCAACATGTTTGGGGATATGAAGAGAAGCTTTGGTGAAAATTTCAGCCCCGGACGCGTTTTTGCTGGCCGGAATTGGCATTATAGTGTCTGTATACCGTTATTGTTTATAAGATTGTTTATAACAAACGCTAGCATTTTTGTTAATTTTTTTCACTATTGCAAACGTGTTTGGGGATAGGAAGAGAAGCTTTGGTGAAAATTTCAGCCCTGGACGCGTATTTTGCTGGCCGGAATTGGCATTATAGTGTCTGTATACCGTTATTGTTTATAAGATTGTTTATAACAAACGCTAGCATTTTTGTTAATTTTTTTCACTATTGGAAACATGTTTGGGGATACAAAGAGAAGCTTTGGTGAAAATTTCAGCCCCGGACGCGTTTTTTGCTGGCCTGAATTGGCATTATAGTGTCTGTATACCGTTATTGTTTATAAGATAGTTTATAACAAACGCTAGCATTTTTGTTAATTTTTTTCACTATTGCAAACGTGTTTGGGGATAGGAAGAGAAGCTTTGGTGAAAATTTCAGCCCTGGACGCGTATTTTGCTGGCCGGAATTGGCATTATAGTGTCTGTATACCGTTATTGTTTATAAGATAGTTTATAACAAACGCTAGCATTTTTGTTAATTTTTTTCACTATCGCAAATACGTTTCGGGATATGAAGAGAAGCTTTGGTGAAAATTTCAGCTCCGGACGCGTATTTTGCTGGCCGGAATTGGCATTATAGTGTCTGTATACCGTTATTGTTTATAAGATAGTTTATAACAAACGCTAGCATTTTTGTTAATTTTTTTCACTATTGCAAACGTGTTTGGGGATAGGAAGAGAAGCTTTGGTGAAAATTTCAGCCCCGGACGCGTATTTTGCTGGCCGGAATTGGCATTATAGTGTCTGTATACCGTTATTGTTTATAAGATTGTTTATAACAAACGCTAGCATTTTTGTTAATTTTTTTCACTATTGCAAACGTGTTTGGGGATAGGAAGAGAAGCTTTGGTGAAAATTTCAGCCCTGGACGCGTATTTTGCTGGCCGGAATTGGCATTATAGTGTCTGTATACCGTTATTGTTTATAAGATAGTTTATAACAAACGCTAGCATTTTTGTTAATTTTTTTCACTATTGCAAACGTGTTTGGGGATAGGAAGAGAAGCTTTGGTGAAAATTTCAGCCCCGGACGCGTATTTTGCTGGCCGGAATTGGCATTATAGTGTCTGTATACCGTTATTGTTTATAAGATTGTTTATAACAAACGCTAGCATTTTTGTTAATTTTTTTCACTATTGCAAACGTGTTTGGGGATATGAAGAGAAGCTTTGGTGAAAATTTCAGCCCCGGACGCGTATTTTGCTGGCCGGAATTGGCATTATAGTGTCTGTATACCGTAATTGTTTATAAGATTGTTTATAAGAAACGCTAGCATTTTTGTTAATTTTTTTCACTATTGCAAACGTGTTTGGGGATATGAAGAGAAGCTTTGGTGAAAATTTCAGCTCCGGACGCGTATTTTGCTGGCCGGAATTGGCATTATAGTGTCTGTATACCGTTATTGTTTATAAGATAGTTTATAACAAACGCTAGCATTTTTGTTAATTTTTTTCACTATTGCAAATACGTTTGGGGATATGAAGAGATGCTTTGGTGAAAATTTCAGCCCCGGACGCGTTTTTTGCTGGCCGAAATTGGCATTATAGCGTCTGTATACCGTAATTGTTTATAAGATTGTTTATCACAAACAGTAGCATTTTTGTTAATTTTTTTCACTATTGCAAACGTGTTTGGGGATAGGAAGAGAAGCTTTGGTGAAAATTTCAGCCCCGGACGCGTTTTTTGCTGGCCGGAATTGGCATTATAGTGTCTGTATACCGTTATTGTTTATAAGATTGTTTATAACAAACGCTAGCATTTTTGTTAATTTTTTTCACTATTGCAAACATGTTTGGGGATATGAAGAGAAGCTTTGGTGAAAATTTCAGCCCCGGACGCGTTTTTTGCTGGCCGGAATTGGCATTATAGCGTCTGTATACCGTAATTGTTTATAAGATTGTTTATTACAAACGGTAGCATTTTTGTTAATTTTTTTCACTATTGCAAACGTGTTTGGGGATAGGAAGAGAAGCTTTGGTGAAAATTTCAGCCCTGGACGCGTATTTTGCTGGCCGGAATTGGCATTATAGTGTCTGTATTCCGTTATTGTTTATAAGATTGTTTATAACAAACGCTAGCATTTTTGTTAATTTTTTTCACTATTGGAAACATGTTTGGGGATACAAAGAGAAGCTTTGGTGAAAATTTCAGCCCCGGACGCGTTTTTTGCTGGCCTGAATTGGCATTATAGTGTCTGTATACCGTTATTGTTTATAAGATAGTTTATAACAAACGCTAGCATTTTTGTTAATTTTTTTCACTATTGCAAACGTGTTTGGGGATAGGAAGAGAAGCTTTGGTGAAAATTTCAGCCCCGGACGCGTTTTTTGCTGGCCGGAATTGGCATTATAGTGTCTGTATACCGTTATTGTTTATAAGATTGTTTATAACAAACGCTAGCATTTTTGTTAATTTTTTTCACTATTGCAAACATGTTTGGGGATATGAAGAGAAGCTTTGGTGAAAATTTCAGCCCCGGACGCGTTTTTTGCTGGCCGGAATTGGCATTATAGTGTCTGTATACCGTTATTGTTTATAAGATAGTTTATAACAAACGCTAGCATTTTTGTTAATTTTTTTCACTATTGCAAACGTGTTTGGGGATAGGAAGAGAAGCTTTGGTGAAAATTTCAGCCCTGGACGCGTATTTTGCTGGCCGGAATTGGCATTATAGTGTCTGTATACCGTTATTGTTTATAAGATAGTTTATAACAAACGCTAGCATTTTTGTTAATTTTTTTCACTATTGCAAATACGTTTCGGGATATGAAGAGATGCTTTGGTGAAAATTTCAGCCCCGGACGCGTTTTTTGCTGGTCGGAATTGGCATTATAGTGTCTGTATACCGTAATTGTTTATAAGATTGTTTATAACAAACGCTAGCATTTTTGTTAATTTTTTTCACTATTGCAAACGTGTTTGGGGATATGAAGAGAAGCTTTGGTGAAAATTTCAGCTCCGGACGCGTATTTTGCTGGCCGGAATTGGCATTATAGTGTCTGTATACCGTTATTGTTTATAAGATTGTTTATAAGAAACGCTAGCATTTTTGTTAATTTTTTTCACTATTGCAAACGTGTTTGGGGATATGAAGAGAAGCTTTGGTGAAAATTTCAGCCCCGGACGCGTTTTTTGCTGGCCGGAATTGGCATTACAGCGTCTGTATACCGTAATTGTTTATAAGATTGTTTATAAGAAACGCTAGCATTTTTGTTTATTTTTTTCACTATTGCAAACGTGTTTGGGGATATGAAGAGAAGCTTTGGTGAAAATTTCAGCCCCGGACGCGTTTTTTGCTGGCCGGAATTGGCATTATAGCGTCTGTATACCGTAATTGTTTATAAGATTGTTTATTACAAACGGTAGCATTTTTGTTAATTTTTTTCACTATTGCAAACGTGTTTGGGGATATGAAGAGAAGCTTTGGTGAAAATTTCAGCCCCGGACGCGTATTTTGCTGGCCGGAATTGGCATTATAGTGTCTGTATACCGTTATTGTTTATAAGATTGTTTATAACAAACGCTAGCATTTTTGTTAATTTTTTTCACTATTGGTAACATGTTTGGGGATACGAAGAGAAGCTTTGGTGAAAATTTCAGCCCCGGACGCGTTTTTTGCTGGCCGGAATTGGCATTATAGTGTCTGTATACCGTTATTGTTTATAAGATTGTTTATAACAAACGCTAGCATTTTTGTTAATTTTTTTCACTATTGGAAACATGTTTGGGGATACGAAGAGAAGCTTTGGTGAAAATTTCAGCCCCGGACGCGTTTTTTGCTGGCCGGAATTGGCATTATAGTGTCTGTATACCGTTATTGTTTATAAGATAGTTTATAACAAACGCTAGCATTTTTGTTAATTTTTTTCACTATTGCAAACGTGTTTGGGGATAGGAAGAGAAGCTTTGGTGAAAATTTCAGCCCTGGACGCGTATTTTGCTGGCCGGAATTGGCATTATAGTGTCTGTATACCGTTATTGTTTATAAGATTGTTTATAACAAACGCTAGCATTTTTGTTAATTTTTTTCACTATTGCAAACGTGTTTGGGGATAGGAAGAGAAGCTTTGGTGAAAATTTCAGCCCTGGACGCGTATTTTGCTGGCCGGAATTGGCATTATAGTGTCTGTATACCGTTATTGTTTATAAGATTGTTTATAACAAACGCTAGCATTTTTGTTAATTTTTTTCACTATTGCAAACGTGTTTGGGGATATGAAGAAGGTTTGGTGAAAATTTCAGCCCCGGACGCGTTTTTTGCTGGCCGGAATTGGCATTATAGTGTCTGTATACCGTAATTGTTTATAAGATTGTTTATAACAAACGCTAGCATTTTTGTTAATTTTTTTCACTATTGCAAACGTGTTTGGGGATATGAAGAGAAGCTTTGGTGAAAATTTCAGCTCCGGACGCGTATTTTGCTGGCCGGAATTGGCATTATAGTGTCTGTATACCGTTATTGTTTATAAGATTGTTTATAACAAACGCTAGCATTTTTGTTAATTTTTTTCACTATTGCAAATACGTTTGGGGATATGAAGAGATGCTTTGGCGAAAATTTCAGCCCCGGACGCGTTTTTTGCTGGCCGGAATTGGCATTATAGTGTCTGTATACCGTAATTGTTTATAAGATTGTTTATAACAAACGCTAGCATTTTTGTTAATTTTTTTCACTATTGCAAACGTGTTTGGGGATAGGAAGAGAAGCTTTGGTGAAAATTTCAGCCCCGGACGCGTATTTTGCTGGCCGGAATTGGCATTATAGTGTCTGTATACCGTTATTGTTTATAAGATTGTTTATAACAAACGCTAGCATTTTTGTTAATTTTTTTCACTATTGGTAACATGTTTGGGGATACGAAGAGAAGCTTTGGTGAAAATTTCAGCCCCGGACGCGTTTTTTGCTGGCCGGAATTGGCATTATAGTGTCTGTATACCGTTATTGTTTATAAGATTGTTTATAACAAACGCTAGCATTTTTGTTAATTTTTTTCACTATTGCAAACGTGTTTGGGGATAGGAAGAGAAGCTTTGGTGAAAATTTCAGCCCCGGACGCGTATTTTGCTGGCCGGAATTGGCATTATAGTGTCTGTATACCGTTATTGTTTATAAGATTGTTTATAACAAACGCTAGCATTTTTGTTAATTTTTTTCACTATTGCAAACGTGTTTGGGGATATGAAGAGAAGCTTTGGTGAAAATTTCAGCCCCGGACGCGTTTTTGGCTGGTCGGAATTGGCATTATAGTGTATGTATACCGTAATTGTTTATAAGATTGTTTATAAGAAACGCTAGCATTTTTGTTAATTTTTTTCACTATTGCAAACGTGTTTGGGGATATGAAGAGAAGCTTTGGTGAAAATTTCAGCCCCGGACGCGTATTTTGCTGGCCGGAATTGGCATTATAGTGTCTGTATACCGTTATTGTTTATAAGATTGTTTATAACAAACGCTAGCATTTTTGTTAATTTTTTTCACTATTGCAAACGTGTTTGGGGATATGAAGAGAAGCTTTGGTGAAAATTTCAGCCCCGGACGCGTTTTTTGCTGGCCGGAATTGGCATTATAGTGTCTGTATACCGTTATTGTTTATAAGATTGTTTATAACAAACGCTAGCATTTTTGTTAATTTTTTTCACTATTGCAAACGTGTTTGGGGATAGGAAGAGAAGCTTTGGTGAAAATTTCAGCCCCGGACGCGTATTTTGCTGGCCGGAATTGGCATTATAGTGTCTGTATACCGTTATTGTTTATAAGATTGTTTATAACAAACGCTAGCATTTTTGTTAATTTTTTTCACTATTGCTAACATGTTTGGGGATATGAAGAGAAGCTTTGGTGAAAATTTCAGCTCCGGACGCGTATTTTGCTGGCCGGAATTGGCATTATAGTGTCTGTATACCGTAATTGTTTATAAGATTGTTTATAAGAAACGCTAGCATTTTTGTTAATTTTTTTCACTATTGCAAACGTGTTTGGGGATATGAAGAGAAGCTTTGGTGAAAATTTCAGCTCCGGACGCGTATTTTGCTGGCCGGAATTGGCATTATAGTGTCTGTATACCGTTATTGTTTATAAGATTGTTTATAACAAACGCTAGCATTTTTGTTAATTTTTTTCACTATTGCAAATACGTTTCGGGATATGAAGAGATGCTTTGGTGAAAATTTCAGCCCCGGACGCGTTTTTTGCTGGCCGGAATTGGCATTATAGTGTCTGTATACCGTTATTGTTTATAAGATTGTTTATAACAAACGCTAGCATTTTTGTTAATTTTTTTCACTATTGCAAACGTGTTTGGGGATAGGAAGAGAAGCTTTGGTGAAAATTTCAGCCCCGGACGCGTATTTTGCTGGCCGGAATTGGCATTATAGTGTCTGTATACCGTTATTGTTTATAAGATTGTTTATAACAAACGCTAGCATTTTTGTTAATTTTTTTCACTATTGCAAATACGTTTCGGGATATGAAGAGAAGCTTTGGTGAAAATTTCAGCCCCGGACGCGTATTTTGCTGGCCGGAATTGGCATTATAGTGTATGTATACCGTAATTGTTTATAAGATTGTTTATAAGAAACGCTAGCATTTTTGTTAATTTTTTTCACTATTGCAAACGTGTTTGGGGATAGGAAGAGAAGCTTTGGTGAAAATTTCAGCCCCGGACGCGTATTTTGCTGGCCGGAATTGGCATTATAGTGTATGTATACCGTAATTGTTTATAAGATTGTTTATAAGAAACGCTAGCATTTTTGTTAATTTTTTTCACTATTGCAAACGTGTTTGGGGATATGAAGAGAAGCTTTGGTGAAAATTTCAGCTCCGGACGCGTATTTTGCTGGCCGGAATTGGCATTATAGTGTCTGTATACCGTTATTGTTTATAAGATTGTTTATAACAAACGCTAGCATTTTTGTTAATTTTTTTCCCTATTGGAACGATATCTGGGGTCATGACGTGCAGCTTTGGTGTCAGTTCTAGCCCCGGACGCGTTTTTTGCTGGCCGGAATTGGCATTATAGTGTCTGTATACCGTAATTGTTTATAAGATTGTTTATAACAAACGCTAGCATTTTTGTTAATTTTTTTCACTATTGCAAACGTGTTTGGGGATAGGAAGAGAAGCTTTGGTGAAAATTTCAGCCCGGACGCGTATTTTGCTGGCCGGAATTGGCATTATAGTGTCTGTATACCGTTATTGTTTATAAGATTGTTTATAACAAACGCTAGCATTTTTGTTAATTTTTTTCACTATTGGTAACATGTTTGGGGATACGAAGAGAAGCTTTGGTGAAAATTTCAGCCCCGGACGCGTTTTTTGCTGGCCGGAATTGGCATTATAGTGTCTGTATACCGTTATTGTTTATAAGATTGTTTATAACAAACGCTAGCATTTTTGTTAATTTTTTTCACTATTGCAAACGTGTTTGGGGATAGGAAGAGAAGCTTTGGTGAAAATTTCAGCCCCGGACGCGTATTTTGCTGGCCGGAATTGGCATTATAGTGTCTGTATACCGTTATTGTTTATAAGATTGTTTATAACAAACGCTAGCATTTTTGTTAATTTTTTTCACTATTGGTAACATGTTTGGGGATACGAAGAGAAGCTTTGGTGAAAATTTCAGCCCCGGACGCGTTTTTTGCTGGCCGGAATTGGCATTATAGTGTCTGTATACCGTTATTGTTTATAAGATTGTTTATAACAAACGCTAGCATTTTTGTTAATTTTTTTCACTATTGCAAACGTGTTTGGGGATAGGAAGAGAAGCTTTGGTGAAAATTTCAGCCCTGGACGCGTATTTTGCTGGCCGGAATTGGCATTATAGTGTCTGTATACCGTTATTGTTTATAAGATTGTTTATAACAAACGCTAGCATTTTTGTTAATTTTTTTCACTATTGCAAACGTGTTTGGGGATAGGAAGAGAAGCTTTGGTGAAAATTTCAGCCCCGGACGCGTTTTTTGCTGGCCGGAATTGGCATTATAGTGTCTGTATACCGTTATTGTTTATAAGATTGTTTATAACAAACGCTAGCATTTTTGTTAATTTTTTTCACTATTGCAAACGTGTTTGGGGATAGGAAGAGAAGCTTTGGTGAAAATTTCAGCCCCGGACGCGTATTTTGCTGGCCGGAATTGGCATTATAGTGTCTGTATACCGTTATTGTTTATAAGATTGTTTATAACAAACGCTAGCATTTTTGTTAATTTTTTTCACTATTGCAAATACGTTTCGGGATATGAAGAGATGCTTTGGCGAAAATTTCAGCCCCGGACGCGTTTTTTGCTGGCCGGAATTGGCATTATAGTGTCTGTATACCGTTATTGTTTATAAGATTGTTTATAACAAACGCTAGCATTTTTGTTAATTTTTTTCACTATTGCAAACGTGTTTGGGGATATGAAGAGAAGCTTTGGCGAAAATTTCAGCCCCGGACGCGTTTTTGGCTGGCCTGAATTGGCATTATAGTGTCTGTATACCGTTATTGTTTATAAGATAGTTTATAACAAACGCTAGCATTTTTGTTAATTTTTTTCACTATTGCAAACTTTTTTGGGGATAGGAAGAGAAGCTTTGGTGAAAATTTCAGCCCCGGACGCGTTTTTTGCTGGCCGGAATTGGCATTATAGTGTCTGTATACCGTTATTGTTTATAAGATTGTTTATAACAAACGCTAGCATTTTTGTTAATTTTTTTCACTATTGCAAACGTGTTTGGGGATAGGAAGAGAAGCTTTGGTGAAAATTTCAGCCCCGGACGCGTATTTTGCTGGCCGGAATTGGCATTATAGTGTCTGTATACCGTTATTGTTTATAAGATAGTTTATAACAAACGCTAGCATTTTTGTTAATTTTTTTCACTATTGCAAATACGTTTCGGGATATGAAGAGAAGCTTTGGTGAAAATTTCAGCTCCGGACGTGTATTTTGCTGGCCGGAATTGGCATTATAGTGTCTGTATACCGTTATTGTTTATAAGATTGTTTATAACAAACGCTAGCATTTTTGTTAATTTTTTTCACTATTGGAAACATGTTTGGGGATACAAAGAGAAGCTTTGGTGAAAATTTCAGCCCCAGACGCGTTTTTTGCTGGCCGGAATTGGCATTATAGTGTCTGTATACCGTTATTGTTTATAAGATAGTTTATAACAAACGCTAGCATTTTTGTTAATTTTTTTCACTATTGCAAACGTGTTTGGGGATAGGAAGAGAAGCTTTGGTGAAAATTTCAGCCCCGGACGCGTATTTTGCTGGCCGGAATTGGCATTATAGTGTCTGTATACCGTTATTGTTTATAAGATTGTTTATAACAAACGCTAGCATTTTTGTTAATTTTTTTCACTATTGCAAACGTGTTTGGGGATAGGAAGAGAAGCTTTGGTGAAAATTTCAGCCCCGGACGCGTTTTTTGCTGGCCGGAATTGGCATTATAGTGTCTGTATACCGTAATTGTTTATAAGATTGTTTATTACAAACGGTAGCATTTTTGTTAATTTTTTTCACTATTGCAAACGTGTTTGGGGATAGGAAGAGAAGCTTTGGTGAAAATTTCAGCCCCGGACGCGTATTTTGCTGGCCGGAATTGGCATTATAGTGTCTGTATACCGTTATTGTTTATAAGATTGTTTATAACAAACGCTAGCATTTTTGTTAATTTTTTTCACTATTGGTAACATGTTTGGGGATAGGAAGAGAAGCTTTGGTGAAAATTTCAGCCCCGGACGCGTTTTTTGCTGGCCGGAATTGGCATTATAGTGTCTGTATACCGTAATTGTTTATAAGATTGTTTATAACAAACGCTAGCATTTTTGTTAATTTTTTTCACTATTGCAAACGTGTTTGGGGATAGGAAGAGAAGCTTTGGTGAAAATTTCAGCCCCGGACGCGTATTTTGCTGGCCGGAATTGGCATTATAGTGTCTGTATACCGTTATTGTTTATAAGATTGTTTATAACAAACGCTAGCATTTTTGTTAATTTTTTTCACTATTGGTAACATGTTTGGGGATACGAAGAGAAGCTTTGGTGAAAATTTCAGCCCCGGACGCGTTTTTTGCTGGCCGGAATTGGCATTATAGCGTCTGTATACCGTAATTGTTTATAAGATTGTTTATTACAAACGGTAGCATTTTTGTTAATTTTTTTCACTATTGCAAACGTGTTTGGGGATAGGAAGAGAAGCTTTGGTGAAAATTTCAGCCCCGGACGCGTATTTTGCTGGCCGGAATTGGCATTATAGTGTCTGTATACCGTT
>JAQOWT010000184.1:0-35483 GCA_030407085.1 Trichopria drosophilae | reverse complement strand
CCGTACAATACTTTGCTATTGGACATTTTTCCAAAATGCATTCTTACTGAAAATATTAGGGGGATCCGATTAATGTATTTTCTTTAAACCAATTAATTGGTCTCATTATTCCGCGCACAAAAGTATTAAGGTTATGATTACTGAAAACTAAATAATATCTTACAAGATATTCTACATTTTGTGTCAAAAAATTGTTAACTTCAAACCTTTATAACTCAAAAAGTACTTAATAAAAAAATATTTTATTATAGTGTTTTGGAAAGCTCTCGAGATAAGCTATAAGAATATGCAATAAAATGTAGGGGGTTCTATTTAAAAAAATAAGATTGACCTTGAAATGACCTTGAAGGACATGGTCAAGGTCAAAGTCAAGGTCATCATCTTACTCCCCGCTTGAAACCATACAACTTTGCTATTGGACATTTTCTCCTAAGTGCATTCTAACTGAAGATATTAGGGGGGTCCGATACTTTTCGATGACCCTGTATAATACTCAATTAAATCAATGCTACGCAATCAAGTACACAACCTCCCAATCTCCTGAAGAGCCGAGAGTCACGGGGAATTAATCTCCGTGAAGTCCAGTGACGTCCGACTCGCATACAACAGCCGTCCATCTAAATAATAAGTATAAATCTTCCAAAAAATAATAAACTCACTAACCACCCTTTCCTTTTCCACTCTCTCTTTTTATACCCGATACGAGCCGATAAAAATTGAATGCTCCAGGCATTAAATTTATTTTATATTTTTTTATTTATGAGACGAATGTGTCGGACTTCTTTTCTATTTTTTTGTTTGAAGACCACTTTTTTTAAAACACATAAACAAAGAAGCCGACACCTTAGGGATTCCTTTTTTTTTATTTTAGCGACTCTAGTGCGTTTAACTGGAGCCCTTTTGGGTGACAGGATGCAACAACGAGAGACAGTAGGGACCATAGTGAAACCCACGAATTTTTATTTCGAGCCGCCTATTAAATTTAACATAATATACATTTATACGGTTCATAAAGTATATTAAGAAAGGAGGCATTTGTAATAAATAATTATTATAAATAAAAATATACATATATAAAAAAATTATATTTTATACTATTATTGTTCCTTATCTTACTAATTCATTATAAGCAGATCACCATTTCCAGATTTAATTTCTCGTACCTCTACTTCTATTTTTTATCAGTAGTCGGCCTATCATAAAAAAGATAGGGGTTATTTTCGTCGTCAGCGACGCCTCCGCGAGCGAGCCCTAGTAGAATTTAAAATTCCCTACCGAACATTAGTTGGGTTTTCCTGACCCTCATTTCTCTTCAGAAATCCCTCCTACTACCAAACTCCTCCAGTCAAACCTCTCTTCTTGGACCCACCTCTTGATTCAGGAATCCTCACTCACCCACTACTGAGTCTCCGATCAGAATCCACCAATCTCTTGCCCAATTTAAATTCTATTAAAAATTTGTATCAATAAAAGAAAACAATAAATATATTGCCTATATTTTATTTTCTTCAAAAGAGTTTGTTATTTATTTTACCTTACCAATCGCCTTTTCTTTTAAGCATAGTCTAGGGCGCCTCCATTAACCATACCCGAATCAAAACTGTGTAGTTGAACGCCCCATTTCGATGATTCTGGATCAACAGCCGACTTACTTTTTGAGCGTTGAACGTATGCGAATAATCAGGTCTGTATACAAAGCCACTAGTAAGAGTAACTGATGCGTATGAATATGATTTCCATTAATTATTATTAACCTTTTGTCGTCTGTGATGACCTCGAACAGGCGTAAATCACTTCATAGTATGAGTTATCCACCCCCCCAAAATTCTAATAAACATGCCCAACACCACCGCCAGAATCTTCTTCTTATACTACCAGGTCTGTCGCAATACGTTTATTCTACGTGCCGGCGATGCAGCCATTGCAGACTTTTAAGATAAACGGAGAGTCGCCTGGATGTTCTCCGTTATCTTGGAGCTTTTGCCGTCAATACGGCTGCCGAGTTGCATAGTCGCTCGCGTATTCTCATAATGCTTAACACGTCAACAGGGGCGGCTGCAATCGGTGCCGTCCTAGCACTGGAGGCCTCTGTTTCAGCGTGGTCATTGAACGACTCTGAAGCCCTTACATCCTGTTCTTCGGCCTCTATCCCACGGCACGTTTGTGTGGGAGGAGGGCGGGGTGGCGTGATGGGATAGATACCTTTTCCCTCGTTATCTTCGTGTAGGGAGGCAATCGCCCTTCATTAATTATTCTCTTTTAATTCTATTTATATTCTTTTTTTATACGCCCCAGATTTATTTTTTTTTCCTATTTATTATTTTCACATTGTTTTTTTATCTATTCATTTTTTTTTTTTAGATATTTAATCTTTTTTTTTTTTTAGGAATGAATCGCGCGTATCACCCCACGATACCATGGAAACGTCGCTACTTTTGACTTGTAACGTCTCGTGTCGTGGGGAGGCGTATGTACTAAGACTAGCAAAGTGGGCGAATTTTTTCCTTATCGAGGCCGTAATCGCTTTCTCGATCGAATTTGTGTGGCGCCCCCCCCGCTATCCGGGATACCGGGCACTGGTGCAGGCAGAAATTCGCTCTTCTCGGTGCGATTTGAAGACCGGCTCCTCAAAAATGCGTCTCCCAACTACCTTGGGTCACCCAACTAAGATGCGTCACTCGAATGACTCGCTTTTGAACGACGATGAGGTCGTCGAGAAGCCATCACAAATACATGTGGTTCGGATACTAGTGGACTGCCACAACGAATCCATTAGACGCTTGAACGCTTGCTGGATGTATTCGTCAGAAGCCATAGGGCATCCTTTGACAAATGGCCAGAGCCCTCGGCATGCGACAGCGAAAATGCGGTGAATTTATCGTTTTCGAAGCGGAACCTGGAAGTACGCCTGGCTCAGGTCGAGTTTACTAATAAACTTCGCTCGGCGAACTTTGGCTCCAGGATGCAGTCGATTTATTATTTTTTTAAGTTTTTGTTTTCAGGAACGGTCTGATATGCATCCTTCTTAGTAACGGCGTTTACATCCCGGAAGTCGATGCCAACACCTAGATACGCTCCATTCTGCTTTTTACTTACCATCTAACGGGAGCGCTTGATCAGCGCGCTACTCGTATGGGCCGATGATGTCATTGCGAAGCCATCGGAGTCTACTTCCGCCTGAGCGGCCTCTAGCCACGGGAAGGCGGATCCCTACACCCCGTCCCCAACGGTGCCGATTGGTCGCGTAGTCCCCTACTGTCAAATCAGCTCCGCCCCTAGCAGTCCTGTAACTAAGGGAGTGGTTCATCTAGTGTGCGCTGTATAGATGGCGCACCCGAACAAATGTGCATCCAATAACTCATTCAACTACTTGCTCTCTGCCTCGACCGTGACCTTCGCCAGCCCGAGCGCCCATATTTGCAAAATTACATTCCTTTGCGTGTCCTCTGCCCGATAGCAAACCTTCTCCATTTGCCGTCGCCACTCCTCCATTCGCCTTATCTCGCAAATCGAACGTCATCCGCAGTGTTCTTCGGAAAATCTAGGCCCGAGGCATGGGCATCGTACGTCTAGCGTTGGTGCCCCGACGCCGCGTAAGGAAAAACCATCTCTCTGGTCCTGGATTTACACTAACTTCGATGACCAACGCCGTAGCTTGCATACTCGTTATCCTCCGCGTATGGCCTGTAGACACTTCCGCATTTCTCCCTGAAGGGGCCAGAATGTGGATCGCGATGCCATATTGGCCCAATCCCTGGTCCGACAAATGACCGCGTTGCACACGTGTCGCAAAGTCCTCGAGCTTTGACTCTGGCGATGACCAGGTCGAAATACAGCCTCCATGCTCTTTTGCTGCCTCTTTCTAGCTGCGGCATTCTCTTCCATCGTTGACGCGAACTCCCCACTACTCCGTACTAGTTGCACGTCGTCGGGTATGCCCCCTATTTCTCCATGTACATATCGGTAGTACCTCCCTCTCCGCGGCATATTCCCGCTCTTCTCAACACCCTATATATTCCCCACCCCCCCCCCCCCCCCCCCCCCCAACCCCCCCCCCTCCCCTCCTTGCCTTTTCGCCTTTAATGCTTGGGCGTGTGCATCCTCGTTCTAGATACTGGACAACGTGGAACAGCACGTCCGATGCGTGGGGGTGAGAACTTGGTTCCCCAATTCGCGCGGCTCGTTTCCCGCAGCTCGCCTCGTCCGTCTTGCTTCCATGCCATTCGTTGCGCATTCTCGGCGAATATCGTATGCCGATCTTCGGAACAACTCCCGTGAGCCCAACTGCTGGCGGCCTTCGGGCATTCGCTCGATCAAAAAGTAGACCCGTCCCGTCCATCAGGTGTAGCCAGCGTTCGCTCTCTTGGTAGGAGACTGTCTTTTCTTCTCCAGGTTTTCTGACTCATCGGCTTCACCCCCTTCCTTGGACGAAAATGTGTCGGGGGGGGGGAAGGACACCCCCCCCTAGGGCGCTATCTTGCAAGATGTCGTTTCAACGGGACTCGATTGCTGGTCTTCCTCTTTTTTCCTATGCCGACTTCTGAGCATGGCTGCGTCGCTACCGAAGTCGCCGAGACGACATACGTGTAAGTGGGACATCGCGTCTACACCTCCCTGGCCAATTCTACCCCCCAAACGCGCCGATTTTTCTAAACTAATTTTATTTTCATTTTAAATAGCGCCAAGAAATGTTCTCTATTTTACATTTCGATGTGGAGAATTCTTTGATACTAACCAATTTTGTACTGCATGACAACTAAATAGTTACATGTTTCTTTATCGCTGTTAAGATTCACGCCGACGAGCACTGACCATTTATGAAGTTTATTGGTGAGTATGATGCCCTCGTTCAAAGATATAAAGTGAACAATATAAAATATCATAATGCGCGAACGTAATATTCTCGCTGACTTTACATTTGTTTATTTGGATCCGCTTGAGATTTGCTCCTTGGTGGGTTTTTGAGCTCAGTAGTGCATTAAAGTGAATCCGCAAAGTCAAAATAAAAAAAATTTAAAATGGCGCCCTCAAAATCCAATATGGCGCCGACGTAGAAAATCTTTAAATTTTACCTAGAATCTCGCCCTTTCAGACTTTGCTGTATCTCGGTGTTTTATCGAACATCTCTGAATGAGAATCCGATGTCGTCACAGTTTTATATAATCAAAATAGTTGATATCGCCATTATGTTTTGCCTAAGGGACGAAAATTATTAACAATTTCGAAGAAGAAATTTTGTGAAAAATCCATAACTGGCGCCGCGCGTTGTCGTATTGTGGGCTCTGCTAAGAGCGGTAACTGTACATTCGATGTCAGTTTGTTTACGACATTCAAGAAGGGCGATAAATCTATGCATGGCCGAAAAAATTATAGTAAAAGATAATTTAAGATAGCGCCTAGAGCATATGGGCCATCCCTCTATGCTACAGCTGGCGTTTGTACGGCGCGCTTCTCGATCGTGGAGTTTAGCCAGATTATGGCAAGCTAGAAACCTATTGCATTAAAGAATTCTAAAATAATGGCCATGCCAGCTATACCAATATTGCACGAACAATATTCTGATTTTCCATTTAACTTTAAGGTTCAAACTGGCATGGAAATTCATTTTTATGCGTTGCTATTCTCTTTACTAGGCTCTGATGATGATTTAAGAATGTAAAAGATTAAAATTAAAAAAAATTAACATAGCAGATATCAGGCTTAATGGACGGAAGGTAAACGTTTAAGCAATTATTTGTTCAGTGCGAGACGGAGAAGTTAAGAGGAAAATTCCGTTCATATCTTGGAGTTCTGCACTTAATTAGTGAGTCTATCGGACTGTTTTTTATAATAATTTTTAGTTTCTCCCCCCCCCCAATGATTATAAACTTTCATACCTTAACACCATAACCCCCCCCCACCCCCCACATATGTTATTTTCAAATATATTTGACAGAAAAGGGAAACGAGATGTAAATTGATATAAGACTTTTTAACAATTTGCATTTATATTAGTACTAGGTATATGAACACCGTTTAATCCATCTTCATCAAGGAACTCTCAGTTGGAGATATTTTCAATGTATTAAGTCCCAAGGAGCATCTTTTTTACGGCCTCCTGGCCGCCTTTGCCTCCGCTCGGCTGCTTCTCGTTTGGAGGAGCCCTCATTCGTTCCCTCGGAATTATTTGATTTACGCATCGGCGGATGGCACTCGTGTCAGCATTTTCTGATCTCTCGCACTCTCTACTTTTTTTTCTTGGTGATAACGTAAGATCCCAACGTTTCTCCTCGGCAATCTCCTGAGTTACGGGGAAAAGTTGCGTTCGAAAAAAGTGGAAAATGGAAATAAAGGTAAATCCAGATCTGCCCTCGCCATAATGTTATTATATAGCTTACCACGGTCATTTCAGAATTCTTCGGTGCGCGACTCACATTAGCAGTCACGCCGTCAATTTACCGACACCGAGAGGCTTTTGACGCCGGGTCAAATTTACTCGAAGCCAAAGTGCATGCCCGCGGAAAGACGTATGACTGGCGCGCGCGCGATAATCGGACGCATTGGGTCGGCCCAAAGCAGTCCGATAAAACCAATAAGAAGCCGTGCTGGCAAACCGAAGCCAAGAACGCACGCCATCGCGCTAACCAAAAACGGGTGACTCGTATTAAATTCAAGTGCCATCAGATGCGCGGCAAAATGTTGGACATAGGGCCATCGGCAGTGCTCGCGATAAGGTCCGAAATACCGAAGAGAGCATCGAATGCTTTCGCATTGTATAGTACGCCGCTCGGGAAACTCGATCTTTAAATGTCAGGCCATTCGCGTGCATAAAAAATGAAAATTCGGCGAAATGCGTTTGTACTGCTTGGACAGCGGGTGCCTTTCTCTATCCCATTTAGTACAACGATAGCCGCCCGATTTTCCCGAATTTATCTTGAACTTCGAATGTAGCCGTCGAAGGAACCCTGTAATCTCGCGACGGAGCCGCCATCGAAGAATAATAAATAGTCTCAAGGAACGAGTTTCGATTTCACCGCGTAATAAGCACAGGCGTTGCTGAAAACGGTAAACGATGCACGATGTACAATGGATACGTATCCGGGAATTCACCGAAACGAAACCTGCTGTCCGCGTGGGCAAGAAATCACGCGCACCGCGGCCGCACACTAGCTTCTCTTTTCGCTTAAACATTAGCCGGCTAAAGTGATTGGATCGAAACAAAGGACATGATAAGTACTAGTCGCCCCGATCGCATTAATGATCTTTATTCACTGACTGTCGTGAAAAGGCGTCAAACTGCAAAAATGGCTCAAGTTGACCAAACTTTATTCAAATTACCGGCTTAGAGATACTGGCACATGAAGAATGGGCCACGACTTGAATACACGCGATCTCGCGCATGCGTCTCGATCTTCGAGTTATCACTATACGCGGCCTTTTAACTCCAGACTATAAGCCACTAACTTGACGACGGTTTCAAATGCCGACGTGTGGTATCCCTCGGAAAAATGACGCGTCTATTCGCCCTTTTCCATCGCATCTGCCATACAACAGAACAAATCGCGAACTACTGGCAGCTGAAAACTCGTTAGCCCACTCTGACGTTGTGGTGGCTAATGCGCCCAAGGGAATCGATACGCGAGACGACCGAAATGTATGCCGATCATCCATCGACGACAACTCGAGTAGCTGCGTAAATTCTGCTTCCTCCCCCTAAATACGAAAAGATGAAGTAATCAAACTCTTCCGCAAGCGCTTCTAAGATTACAAGAAAAAGACCCTTGCCTTGAAAAACCAAACCGGCCGAACAATCAATAACCTTCAGACGCCCGACAACGGCAAGCAAGTATCGGACAGGAAGATTTTGCAACAATGATTAGCCCTAGCAGAAGCATGCCGAAATAAAGCTACGTCGCTCAAACGGTAACTTATACACGCGTAACAAAATCGGCGTTGCCGACATAAAGAAGGAATCGCCACGCTCAACTGACGTGGCTAGATGCCCTTGCCCTGCCATACTAATCTGGTGTTGCCGATGGCGATTTACTGAGGCCGAGAAGCGGTGATCACCGCGCCAACCACATCAGCAAACAGATGCTCCACTTCGAATCTATGGATTGGAACGCCGCTACCTGACGTCAGATTATTTCAGAGAATTCGGAAGCCGACGTTTACTCCCTGAACCGTAAGCCGAATAAGGGGAAGTTTTGATGGCTGCATCGATGAAAGCGAGTTATAGTGAGCGATACTCATGACGAATTCAAAAGCATATCGAGTATGCCGGATACCTGCGGAGAAAAGAGTCTGACATTTTCGCTACGCGAAGTGAAGGATCATCGAGCTGTACTGAAATTCAAATCCCACAATCGGAAGGCATGGAATTCTTTTTCCGA
The DNA here is from genome assembly GCA_030407085.1 of Trichopria drosophilae. Taxonomy (NCBI): domain Eukaryota; kingdom Metazoa; phylum Arthropoda; class Insecta; order Hymenoptera; family Diapriidae; genus Trichopria; species Trichopria drosophilae. The sequence continues at coordinate 27,111 of JAQOWT010000184.1, read as the reverse complement.
TCATTCCCGAAGACGCCATACAGCCAAGTGCCGAGTCGTAAGCGTCCCCCGTAATGGAACTGAATGTGGGAATTCGGTCGCAGATGCAGAACGAACTGGCCTCAAATGCAAGAGCCATCTTCGGATAGAACCATGAGATTGCTCGACGCAAGATGTGTTCACGAAAGATGAAGTGATCAATCTAGATTCAAGTAACGTCGCTACGAAGAGGGCCAGGCCCAGACCTAGGATACTAAGAACAGGTGCCTAGATGGAAGCTGCCTCCAGCGAAGATTTTTTTCATCGAAGTGCGAGCATTGCTGCTCATCGGAAAACGAAGAATTCGTCCAAACAGGCTGAAGTTCCGCACTCAAAGATGGCTGCTGCCAAGGCTCAGTTACGCAGAATCAATGAATTGATGCCTTAGAATTCTGCAGGTGCGAATAGGCTATTCTGAAAAATCAAATGATGCGGTTGTCGTCTCTCGTCACTGAGGATCGGACAGCTAATTCGCGACAGTCGATTCGTTCTGCCGGAACTAAATTTAACAGCGACGGAACTTTCGAGCGAAAGAAGCGCTCGACTCGTGGCCCTGAAGGGATTTTTCGCATTGGCCCGGAATTGCATTTTGAGGGAACATTCGCCACCCTGCGAGCAGAATTGGCGCAATTCGAATTTACTTTTCCGCACTCTAGCGTTCAACTTCGATTGCGATGCTGAATCAGCTGGCACATAACCACGGCCTATCTCAACGGTGGATACTCAACGAGCAGAGATTTATATGGATCCTCCTACGCGAAATCAATGGAAAGCTTAGCCATGAGATGGCCTCAATCCGAGAGTAACTCCAAGATTTAGCATAGAGGCCCACAGTGACACGTTCGATCCAATTGGCCGCACAGCGAAATAAAGTGCTCTTGCATGCGAGAAGGGCTTTATACGGCCTACGCCAAGCTAGGGAGGTGTTGGGATGAAAAGCTATCGATGTGTCCTTGCGCGACTTTATTGCAGTCAATCAAGCTCGGATCCATGTGTGCTTTCATATTTCGAAGGAGGGGAAGATCTAGCTTCTTAATAGCCGTTCTTACGTTGACGCATTATGATCGTTGCCTATCTAAGGAGAAAACTAGCGATGTAGTCAAGCGATTGCTATGAGCTTCTGTGACTCCAGAAACAAATCCGTATACATAACTGAGTCTTAGCCTCGTCATGTTCTGCAATCGAAACTCCTTTTTTCCTTTTCTCATTCTACCCCTCTAGGACAGATTATTCTTGAGCCAGCTGGGGTACGTCAACGGTCGTACTCTCAAGATTATGGAATATTCTTAGTGCAACGATCGGAACTTCAAGTCATACTCGAAAGCAATACCATTGACAAGATAGCCAAGATCGCTCCCTAGAGTGCTATCCTTGTTCCTATATGAGAGCTGCGTAGGAGCCGCTCAGCGCATATCTGGGCCTGTGTGCAGCCATGACCTGCAATAATCGCGCATATTGTGAGGTATAATTTAGGTCAATTTAACAATTGCCACGGACTCCAACTTCATTTGGCCCTGGCCCTGGCCAAAACCGCGTACTCAGGATATTTAAAAGGAAACTGTGACTTGACGAATCTGACTTCCGAGAAGACATGCAACAGGGTGACGGGCCACATCGATGCAGGGATTTGGGCAACTGAGTGGAGCGACAGGAAGTCCTACACTGGTATTAGTTGGTTTTCACTGCTGCCTTCGAAGAACCCTATTTCCGAGAATCCCTAAAGCAGAGAACTACAGCCCTATCCTCAACATCGAGGCGCGAATATTATGGCGCTAAGCCTGCAAGCGACGAAAGAATGCCATATATCTTCGCCCGACTTTCTCATTTGCGTCTCGGCTTTGAAGTACATCATATCCGAATGATAAGACTTCTTTAGCGGACAACAACGATGCGATCAAGCCTCGCGGCAAATCCGGTCTTCTTCGGATAACCGAGTCGAAATCATATTTGATGTTGTGACATCATTCTTTGCTACGCGCGAAGGCAGCTTGAAACGCGGCCTTCAGATTGTTTATGTCTCATAAAGCTCACGCACGATAATGGGTCGACCCGGATATTTTTACATCAAGCGCGGTTATCAGTGACCCAAACGCATCGAAAAATTGCGCTCCGATATCTTAGGTCTCTGATATATGTAAAGTATAGCCTCGTCGTATTGAGGGGAAAAGTGTTGAGAATTTTTTGTTAGGGAAACTGTTGCTACCGAATATATACTCGAGCGATAATGTGTTATGCCGAACCTCGAGTTGCGCCCACCAGCCGTCAAAGGCCCGCTTCTCTTTAACCCACCTGGTTTTACTGTAGCGCGCTGACAACATAGCCGCTATTCGTATCGTCACGCCTTTCGCCCGGTGTTGTATCTTTTTTTTTTTTAATTCTGCTTTAATAAAGCTACTTTTGCATTCTAAAAAATTTTCAAAAAAAAAAACTAGAATTCTTGTGTTCCTATTTCGCAACCTAACCTACCAACCGAGCCACTGTGCTAAGATTCCACATGGAATTGCCAAAAAAAAAACAGTATATATCATATGCATTATTATGCAGAAAAATTATTTTAAAAATCTGTGACGCTAAGATAACAGATCTGTCCGAAATTTCGATGTCGCGAGAGTTATGGAATTAAAAAATGTAATTTATTAGCGTCATATTTCAAACCAGATATTAAATGTTAATAAAACCAGCTACGTCTCACAGTAAAAATCTAGTAACAGTACTAGCATTATCAAAGAATTAACCAGTTGTGCAGCCGATGATGCTCATGCATTTATCTTTGCCGCCCATAACAAATTATGGGAGATATAACTTCTTTAATTTGTCGCGAGGTAAATACATAAAACCCAAAATGTTTTTTATTTTTTCTATTGTTCAGTTATGCGCCGTAACTTTTGCTATGCAGCCAAACTCACTAAAACTTAAATATTGTGAATACATGAGAATTTGCAAATTAAATTTAGATTAACCAAAAAATAGAAAGATAGATAAAGAATGTTAAGAAGATTGAAATATCGTGGTGTATCACCCCCAAATTTTTAACCCAAAATTTATATATAATACCGAAACTGCAATTGTGGAAAGATGCCATCCAATGTGCGCAATGATAAGTGTACGCGAAATTTGATTAGCCAACACATTGGTGAATGCGTTTCATAGAAATGTATAATGCAAAATATACCAATATATACAATATAGTATTCATCGAGATAAGAGATTCGTTATTATGGCGTTTTATGATGGCTCTTGAAGATTTTGATAAAAGTTTTCATGACAAGAATGATAAAGGGATTGCGTATCATGCAATGGAATATGTATGTACATATTCACGAAGTATATATGTTATATATTCAGCGCCTGAAAAGTGGAGCACCACTTAAATTATCCTAATCGCGGTCTTCGCCCACACGCTCGCAAAAGCTACGGAAGTGAGTGTAGCAAGAAAACAATAAATCATATTATTTTATAAAATAAGGATATTAGGGCCTTCCTATATACCATTCTCAAATGCTTATATACAGTTAAGAAAAAAAATTACAATTAGGTGATGTGCTGCCTGCGCCACCTCGGCCTACTCGCATTGACTCGTCGACTCTACTTCGAATTTGTTATGGCCGTTTGGCACGTTCGCGACGGGTCCTCGTGCTGTGGCTGCAGCCCTGCGATGTCCGCGACTTGGCCCATCTCGTCCTCGACGACTGGTGACGGTCGCTCTCGTCACTCGTCACTCCCGGCCTTAATTTTCTTACCCAAAGGCCTAGCTCTTAGCGCGTCCTTCCTCCTTTCACCCCCCCCCACAAGGTTCGCGAATTACTTCGTATTATCTCCGACCTCGAAACTATGTAATTTTTACCGCCCGCTCCTATCTGCCTCCTATACCTGAAATACAGGCCTGCCTACGATACTGACTTCTGCTGGCCTCTCTTCTCGCTTGCCGAAGGCGCCTCCGGCGGGTTAGAGGCCGCCTGTGTCTGTGGACGATTCTATTATTCGCACTACGATATCACCCCGCGCGCTCGCGACCGTGGGCACGACTCCCTGGACAACGCATAACGCCCCCATTAAAAAAAAGCTGATGAGGATTTTCACCTAGCGTATTTAATTGCCCTAACAGATTGCAATTCTGAACTTGTTCATTAGACACGTTGTTGATTGAAATGACGTTCAAGGTCAATGTTCAGATTTTTCAAATGACGGAGCATAGTTTTTTCATTTGGCAAGTTGGTGCGAAATTTTTACGTTTAGGAAATAAACTTGAAAATACCTTGAAGTCAGCAGTCAAGCGTCATTTCAAGGATTAATTATCTCATTAAATTCCTATATCCGGACATTAATATCTAGACGATGAAATAGGGAACCATTCATTTTACGAGAGCAAAAGCTGATATTCATGAACTTACTCTGACCATACCCTTTATAATTTAATGTCAAGGTCATTTCAAGGTGAATGTTTGCAAGAATTGCAAGTATAGCCCATATAGTAAGATTAGCGAGTTTTTAACTGGCACAATTACAAACATCCTACTTTATATAATTATATGTTATCTGCGACCAGCTCTTTTTTAAAAAAACAATACTCGATCGGCATTAGCATTACCCGACCGATTGTACCACGGTGCGAGGTTACACGATTAGGGTTCACATCGGGTGTGAGTACTGCGTGTCTGTATTATATAATTAATTTTAATTCTATGTACTAACCTAACTTTTTTCATCGCACAGCGGATACTAGAGCGCTATTAAGTAGTAAATTGACTGCTGCATAAAAAATGAAACATTCGTCGGATTTCAAAGAACACATGCAAAAAAGTTATAAAACGAAAATCTTGTTGTTATTGCGCACTTAGCGGTGTTAAATTATTAATGAATTAATTAAAACCTTAACTATTTTCGCCCCTGTTTCTGCTGCTTTGTATTATTAGCGAATTTTGCCGAAAATTATTCCCCATATTGACATAAACTTTTATGATTAAATATTTTGAGCTAAAATAGTGTGCCGAATTTTCGAGAAATTTTTAAAGTTTTAAACGAAAAAACATCGCTCTACACGGATAAATAAAGTTGGTATAGACCAACTAAAAGCGTTGATCCAATAAACCAACAGTCTATTATTCAAACTAACTTTATTTTTTCCGCACATGTCATGAGATTCCAGCCATACAAAAATTAATTGCCCACTTTATCGAGGGTAAAAAAATGGCACCGTGAATAAAAATGGACCACGTGCAAAAAATGCGCACGTGAAAAAAAATGTAACATTATCTATCTATTTAAAAAAAAATTGAATTTCTATTTTTGGTTAAAACAGAAGATTGGTCAAAATCTTACTAGAAATACATTATTCTGCGGAGAGATTTATGCTCTACTATTTTTTTAAATTTTCAATTCATTCAAAATTATTGAATAACATGTTGATTTTGAGTGCTTCACAAAATTCATTAACTGGAATACATATATCCTGTTTTACTCTTGTTTAAAGAGAAACATTCAAAGATCTATGATATTTTAGTTTGAAGAAGAAATGCCCCTCCAAACATTGACAATTAATATTTTCATTTTCAGTCTTAAGAAATATGATGGACAACATAAAATAACAGCAAATTGACAATTAAGTATTTTCAATATTTCTATTATTTCTATGAAAATGTCTATCGTTAAATAATGTAGGGTGTAATCGGCGAAATCAAGGTTTTACGAATTGTGCAGACGAATGAATTGGCCTAAATTGCAAATTTTGCAAGTAAAAATACACTCTATTTTTATTTTTCCTCCCCCTTCTCGCTACTGCTTTGGATTTTCGCAGCCATGTAATTATAAAGTGCCGATATAGCGTAGCTGATGAGTGTGAGTGCCCGTATGTTCGTGTGTTTGAAATAGCTAATACAAAATGTAATAAAGGAAGGTTAGTGTGAGGTGTGCTGATCCACTTTGACCTGTTGTATTGTTATGCTCAAATTGATGAGCCCGACCACATCACAGGCTCTGGAACTTAATTCTACCCCAGCGTGGTTGGTTTCTTTTTCTTGTTTTTTCATCTCCCAGGAATTCAACTTTTCGGCTGTATGTTTAGAATTTGTTGAATCGTGCTGGAGGAGACGAAAACAATAATAGTTAGGCGTGGTGGTATGTGTATGAAAAAAATGAAAACACGAGTAAAGTCTTTGCTTATGCGCATATCGGCTCTCTTTAACGATTTGCCGTGCTCGACGTAAGGCGAGGACCAATAGAGAACAGAAGCCTCGGATGAAATCGACCCAGTCCCTGTCCGGGGTAAGGCAACATTTTGTTATTTTAATTGGAAGTTAAGAATGCTGAACTTTCTCAATTATATTTTACCATGAACTTACGACACTATCTTTAGGTCTAATCCTTATTTGCCCATATATGGTGGAATTTATATACTTGCCATCGTCACATGGTTAGTCGATTGTTTCAAAATTTCATGACCTGCGTCGGTCGCTTCGATAGTTTAGACAACGATACCCATCAGAAGGAATTATTCATCTACCAAATCATACCAATCGTCTGCAGATAGCCCTGCCTTTACAGAGTGACATAAGGGTGAAAAGTTACTTGGTCTCAAAGTTCACCTTCGTCGATATCAGCGACAAAGGCTACTGGTTAGGCCTTTATAAAGAATATTTTCTTCATCGCGTGACAAATTCAACGACTTGAAGACAAAAGGCGATGACATCTCGGTGCTCTTCATTCAAAAGGTGATCGCAAAAAAAAAAAAAAAAGAAATCTACAGTATAACAGCGCAGTGGGTTATGTTTGGTCAAGGACAAGCCCAAATTAACTAGATAATGTTCAGCTGTGAGTGAGCGTTAGCTGGCCCGGGTAATTTGCTTAAAGGTGAATGATTTAATTGCCTAAAAGTTCATCTTTTTGTTATATATATATTATTGTATATTTGCCGAGTGTGTTTGTGACGAGTGCGGAAGCTGAACCATCGTGTGATTAACGGACTAAAAAGAAAATATTAATTTCCAACTTTCCGCATCGAATGCCTGTTGCTATCAGCGAATCTTGTAAATAACGATGGTCTCTTTAATAATAAAAGTTGTGTGGCATGAATACAATGATTTTCAAAATTTATAAAAAAAATAGGGAAATATAAACCACAATTGGAAAACGGCTAAAAAAGCTCAAAAATTGCCCTTTGAATTATGTGCGGACATTTGCAAAAGAAAGCAGATAACCCCCCTCCCCCCACATAACTATAATATTTTTCTTGTTTTAATAACGCGACATTCTTGCCTTATTCATATGAATTTTTCCTGTATAAATTATCAACTCTGATATTTTTCGATATCAACTCCCCTAGCAGTCTCCAGTCTCGGTGCATTTTTAAAGTTTGCATTTCATCCTAGGCAGAAGGAGGTATAATCTCCGAGCATGATTCGAATAATAGATATCAGAATATTCGTTACATTTTATAAATAACTTGATCTTACGGCAATATTGTTATCACTATGACGCTCATTTTAGAGCGCCTCAGTATGGGCCCGATTTTGGCAATTGTTACGTTATATTTTTAGCAAAGAGAGAGGGGTATAATCTCGCGTGTTCGAAACCGACTCCAAAGTATATCATTAAGAGTTGTTCACATAAAAGATTTTGAACTATGCAAGATTATAAACTCTTATTTGCTAGGAGAAATATAACACTTGTAAAAATTCAAGTACTGAGGCCTCTAGCGAGACGTAGAAAAAAAATCGGAAATGATCACTGTAGCATCATTTATTTAAAAAATCTAACGATTATTTGAGAGCCTTTTTGATACAAGCGAGATTATATCACCTTTTTGCTGGAAAGAAAGTGCATAATTCAATAATCCATCATACTAAGACCTCTAAGGCGCCTAGTTGAAATCTAAGAATACCCCATTTGTGGATAAAAATATTTTAGATAAAATCATGAGAACATTACGTGATTGTGTTTTATATATAGTAGTAAATTTCGTTACTTTCTGATTTATTTAATTTCAATTAATAATTCACTTTAAATTTCACGATATATGTTATTACTTCAATTCTATAATTCATTTATAATCTAAGACAGTTTCTTTATACTAGAATTCATAATTAATAATTATATGTTTTGCGTTCAAATTAAACTGCCCAATCTTTACCATTGTGAAGTGAACAACTTTGCATTTGCCCCGCTAAAATTCAGTATTCACTTTACTATTCACTCGTCAATATGTTCGCATTGTTTTGACAAAGTTCATAATATTTGAAATCTAATGCCATTCAATGACTACAAGCAGCGAGACGAGACGGTGAAAATTTTAGACTGATAGCTGCGCGATTTTAGCCGAATATGACATGTCTTCAAAGATAAAATAAAAGGAACACGTGTTATCCGGCATTTCAGAACGATAGATTTATTAACAATAGATGAATAGTTGATTATAACCGTAAAAATAAAAGAACGTATAAATTAAATGTTTGTTTCTCGATCGCCATTTTTTATTACCTTGATGTAGTACACTATTAAATTTTATCTTTGACTTTTGCCCTTAAAATCTTGTAGCAGTAAAATTTATTGCTACACTTTAAAAATCTGTTTGAAATTTTTAATATAATATTCTTCATTATATCAAACAAAATATGTTAGGTATATTTTATAAACGCATAGTAAATTGTAAATTAAATTTTACTTGAAAATCTCACACTTTTATGCCCCTTAAATGTATTACCACTAAATTTTGGTCGAATATGGATAAGAATTAACGTTATAGTTCAAAGCGTGCTGATTGAAATTTTGTAGTTACAATTTGTTTCTAATATTTAAGGCCCATTAATGATTTTTTTAAGTTTCTGTTATTACTCGTCAAATTTACCTGACCCCATCGTCTGCTATAAAAAAACATACAAATATTTCATGACTGAAATCATGACACCATTAAGAGGAGTGTGTCGTCTCCAGCCCCCACTCGATTGTCTGTACTTGCCATGGACCAAAGTAAGGTGGGTGCCTTTATACAGATTAATTTATACGCAATATTCATTTTAAATTTCATAATCATTTTATTGACATACGATTTTTTGTTATTTCAATTCATAATTAGTTCTTTCAATTATGACTATTTTTACTTCAATTCGTAATTTATTTTTATTTGTGATTTATCATTCTTTAAATTAATAAGTCATTATTGATTGTTAATTGAATTTTGAATTGTGCTTGTCACCCCGTATAATAAATAATAATTTTTTGGTAATTTTTCAGGAGCGCCACGAGATTCATTATATGCATTCGAAATCAAAGTTATTTTCTAATGAATAGTATAAGAAAATAATGGCGGAAATTTGAAAAGTCCTTATTGGCAAAAAAACTCCACCACTAAACGAAAAAATACATCTATTTAAGAACGCGAAAATAGCACAAAATTATTTTATAGGTGCATAGGAACTTTATCCTATGAGGATCTTTTACAAGAGCACAATAGACGACTAAATGACCAAATTCTTTACCTGCCAATAACCACTCATGCCCGACAAAATCCACCCTTAAGGCGAAAATAATCATTAATTTATGAAGGACGAAAGCAGCACAAAATAATTTTACAGTTGAAAACGCTACCATTGAGTCTATTTAATATAACTCAATAAGACTTAACACCGCAATTTTTCGTGCTCGGAACCCTATAATTTTCGGAAAGTGAGCCACAAAATATTATTTTATAGTTGAAAACGAACCCACTGTGTCATATATTAACAAATATAGAGCTAATCGTTGAATTTTGAGCTCGGAATCCCTTATTGCAAAAAAAAAAAATATTCTTAAACCTACTTGGACATTTCACGCATTGTTCACTATAACATTTACTAAGTATATTTTTCAATAGAAAATAATGAAATATTGGAACTGAAATATAAATTGCTCAATGTTTGGAGCCATTCTTCTTTCAAACTAAAAATATGCGTCAGTAAGGCCAATGAATGTTTCTACTTTAAACAATGTAAGATGCCGATATGTACTTATTGGTATATATTGGTTAGAAATCGCCCTGCCATCAGTTAGTCAATAAGCTTCGCACCCGTCACCCCTCCATCAATGAGCGATTTTTGAATTTGATTTTCTAATGCTCATGCCAATCCCGCAAACGAAATAAAACATGAGCACAAAGCGCCAATCGTAGTTTGTACGTCAATTGTATTCGCTTGACACATATCCCCCGAATATAACATACATTTTTTAATCACCAATTTAAAAAAAAACCTATTATCTCCAGAAAATTATTCCAAGCGCACATTCGATTCGGCAAAAAAAACCTACTTATCCGGATGGCTAGGTCGAATTCGCCACGTCTTCATCAGATACACCTGGTATATCAAGAGAAATTTAATTCAGCAGCACAGGCCATTAAACTGGCGTATATACCATTACCTGCTTAGAATCCGCTTAAGGCATTACTTCGAGGAGGCCAGCTTAAGCCCCGACTGCGCTTCGTCGCTGGTACTATCATGACACATGACGAATAGGTGATGGTTTTTCTATCCGGCGCTCCTCGTTTTTGGCCTGATCGCACTACTAGACTTCTTCGCCCGATGGACGTTGACGAGTTGGACCACTGCGTCCCATGTCCTTCCTGCTGAGAGGAGCAGCGACCGCTACCAAATCTGACTCGGGAGTCTATTGGTGTCTTCTCCATAATTTCTGCAGCGGCTTTCAATTCCTCATGCGCAACGTGGACAGTGGAAGATAGCGTGCTTACACGTTCCACGCCAGCGGCCCACACGAGCACTCCGAGTTTGCCGTAAACGCGGATTCGATGGAACGTAGCATGCCGGCATGCAGCCTATGCCGCGTAAGTATCGTGGGGTCAGATGAGAAAAGGGACGAATTGGGATCTCCGCATGTCCACGTTCACCTTATTCCGGCGATGAGACAGTGGGTTCCAGCGCCCTTCGTCTGCTGAGTCCCAATCGTTGCTAGCCCACTCGCCTCAAGTAGTCCGTTTTGGACATTTTGCGCTATGCTCCGAAGACATTATGCTAATTCTTGGCCTTAATCCTACTATTTTAATCTTCTCAGCCCTCTCCAAACTACCATTATATCTGGGATGGGAGAGGAACCCCGAGACCACTAAGAAGGGAAAGTCGGACACGGTTCCCGATACGCTTGAGCCACTTTCAGCCATATGCGGTCCTGCAGGCCCGTCGGCACGTGGCTCCATAGCTTTTCTTCCTTAGCCACTGACGGAAGGTCTCTTATTCCACTAGACGGAGGTTCCGTAAAGAATTACAGAGCCTTCACCAGTGCAATGTAAGGGAGGCCGATCGACGCTGATGTTTTTGGTCCCCTTATATTGAGCATTAATCTACCCCAACACGCGTAGCCACTCTGAGCGCTTTGATTTTTGATGGCATAACGCAACGGTATTTAATGGCGTCCTTCGTTCTAATCCCCTTACCTATAGATAGTGAAGGTAGCGTACCACACTCTTTTTAGTACGAGAGATGAAGCCCCGCCATCAGTTTTCTTACACCGCCAAGCAGACGTCGTTGGTTTTTCAACCAGGTAGCTACCACTCTGAATAGCGTCATCTCCGAGGTATTGGACCTCCTGTGTGTTTTTTGCCCCGGGGAGATGACGATAAGTGCATCGTCGATTGCAAAGTGGTACCATAGTCACCCCGTCTGAGAAGTGATTATTTGAGCCATCCATCATACCATTGACGTTCAAGAGCAGGCGCTACCACAGCGATCGCACAACTGCGGCACGCTCTCCTGTGGATGTTGTGGAAGCGCTTGCCGTCATCGCGTGTCATACAAAACAGCCCGTCCGCCCGAACTGACAGCGTAGCTAGAGATGGAAGACTTCTAAACAAAGGTAAATTGGCTACCTTGAGTTCTTCCAGAGCCCTAGCATGATGCAATCCCACTGGGCCGAGTTAAAGAACGTTCTTGATATCAAGCGCGATGAATGGGCACACAACCCACCAAAGCCCCCCATAAAACGTCGCCCCACCCCCCCCCCCCCCCCCAATAACATTCGCCTGTTGGTATTCCGACTGCCACTGGATGCGTGTTCGACGGACTAACACCTTCACCCGGTCGCTCTACATCAATTGGTTGAGCAGCCCTTCCTAAAGCCGAAACTGATTTCCGGAAATGTACTCCAACTTTATCGAGGGCCTGCTTCGAGACTGTGTACATATTATCGCCTCGCTCGCAGCTTCCGGATGAATGTTCCAGCATTTACCACCCCCCCCAAAGTCCCCCCCGGGGGTAGGGGGGGGAGGTATTGGGGAGGTGGGGAAGAGGTCGGTGTGCGGTTCATTCAAGGTTTAAAACCCTTGTAGCCAAGCCCAGCACCAACCTGCTGTTGCTTCCATTGCACGCCAGAGAGCCATCCCTCTTTTAGACATGACGTAAATGTTTCTCCAGGCAAATACCTAGGACATCCAGCGCTGCGAGTGCTGAACCGACAGTCCCAGAGATCTTCCACCCATTCCCGCGGTTTGCGGGCAGATATCCTCTTAAGCCAAGCCATCCTCAATTCGGCTTCATGTGACGTCTTGGTGGGCTCGACTGCCCACAGCGTTTTGCCAACAGACAAGTACGCGTGGATCGCTCCTGATCTTCTGCGAACAGATGCCCTATGATTAACACTATCAGAGGAAAGTCGTGGGCCAAGATGGAGGCATTCATTCCATCGGGCTTGCATTCTTCCGCATGACCGTTTTATATGGACAGGGCCCAAAGGTCCAAGTCCACCTTCTTGCAGAAATCCTGCCAGCACTTTTTTTTTTCTTTTTTTTTCTTTCTTTCTGATTTTTGTTTTCCATGATCTATTCAATCGTCAGCTTTAAGCTTTCTTCCTCTTTTCTTCGTAGGCCGTTCTTTAGTTGTTGGATACTGTCCGTATATGTAGGATCTCTTATTGGTGCAGTCTCCTGCGCCTCTAAGAGACTCTCGGACGCCGATATGCTGTGATATCCTCGTTCAGTAATCCACCAGCCTTATACTGGCAAGGTTCAATCAGCCGCGAGCGATTTGCCATTTACGGCACCACGGAGGATATCGCAAGCCGATGATATGGCCTGGGAGAGGCTTTGGAGCTCTTTCGTCGGTTGTTCCCTCCCACACTGTCATTCTCCAGTGAGCAGAGATATAGCTCAGCGACCTAATGTAGAGGCGGCTGCCCCGATCTTGCTACTTTTCCCGCTTCTCTGCTGTTCCGCACTGAACTTTTTGCGTATAGCTCGAAGTTTGAACACCAGCAGTATGCATGGTCTTTTTTTTTTTTATTTTTTTTGTCTTTTTTGTTGTGTTTTTAATTATTATTCTTCTATGCTGCCCCATGTATCGGTCGCTAACTTTTCCCGTCTGTGACCCTCTATCATCAATTTGAGGGTCGATAGGCAGGTAAATATCATACACGGATTCCGTATAGCGTTTGGTGTATGGTAGCATTGGCCTCTCTTTTTTCTATGACGTAAGCGATCTCGAGCCCCTCACATGCCCCCCCACCCCCCCCCCCCCCCCCTGGCAAATGCCTCGAGTAAGGGCGCTGGCCGCTGATTGGTTAGTCTTCGCCCGCTAGCGACTCTTCTACTATTGAACTCATAGTAACGCAAAAATCTATACACTTAAAGTAAATCCCAAAATCTTGTTTTTTACATATAGATTTATCTCCATCTATGAATATTGCCGTCTTATAGCATCTTTATCAGTTAATTCCGATTACTAGTGGTAGTCGGATTGGTATTAGCACTTCCCAGCAATGGACCTTCCATGGCGCCCTAGAAATTCCTCGATAGGTGTCGCTGGGTTAGGAAGCGTAGCAGCCTGTATTAATCTTATACTAATCACCTCCATCCTATGAGAATTTCGATAACGGCACTGTTCGGTGACCATCCATGTTGGATATGCTGAAATATTCTCACAGACCCTGATGCGCAGCCTTAGAAAATGGCCCTAGTCGTCCCTTACCCACTTTGAAAACCTCGCGTGTTCCTATGTACTTGCCTCACTAATGATGAGCACAATATCCGACCCTGTTGCTAGATACCCTCTGATCCAGCTGCCGAACAGCCAGGATCTGCAGGCCCACGGCACCAGTGGTTGCAGGGTCAAGCTGCGAGCTACTGTAGCCTCATATGTTGCTTCTGCGCTAACATCCGCTCCCCTCTTATTGCCAGACTTGTATCAGTTTATGCGAACAGTCCACTATTTTGTGGCCCTTTTTACCACATCGGAAGCAGCTGAGCTGAACGGTCGACTGCACTGTTGCCCAGTCGACGTTGCCTTATGCACCGATCTCATCGTGCAGCGGTTCCACCACCAATCAATAACCCTGTTACGGTCAGCCATCGTACTATGATGAGGATGTCACCTTTTAGGATGCAGACGCCGTGGTGGGGATCGGATCGGAGATCCTCCGTTGCGGTGAACCCCCCCCCCCCCCACCCCCCCCCCCCTCCTTGCCCAGCCTTCAATATCTGTGAGCATCCGTCGCGATGCAAGTGTTCACCTTTCGCTTGCTTAGGATGTCGCACTGCTCATCTAGAACTGCTCCTCTACCTTTTGATCATTGACAGCAATCAGCGACAGGCTGGCACGCGTCTCGGCAATAGGCTTGGCTGTTCTTGTTTGTGTCGCCCACACCGACATTCTGTTTTATCCTTTTGTCCTGTTTAATTGCAAATCTTTCACCTTCCCCTACTTCACTCACCTTATTGCTCAGCCTGTGTCGTTCGTTCGTGTATGCTGCTGGTAATTTATTTTCACTGGTGAGATGCGAAAATGCCCGTTCTGCTTGTCCTCACTTCTCTCTTTCCATCCTTACTCCTATTTTGCCCCCCTTTCTCACCTTTTTCTTCGCCTGCGTTGCTTATCGGCGAAGGCTCTCTTCTCCCCGTGCTACTACATTTACGCGTGGCACCCGCTGAAAGAGAGCCGGATGCTCTGAGTCTGCGTGAGCTGCGTGCGTGTGTGTGTGTGCGTGCTACATGTGAGTGGGTGCGGGGCGGGCCGGGGGTTGGTGATGCTGCAAAAAACACGCAAACAAGCTCAATAGTAATGGCATATGATAAGACGCTTTGCTAGGCCATAGTAACGAGAATTCCAACATTAGACCATAATATACTGACAATTAAATAAATTAATCCAAATAAACCATGAGATTTTGATGTATCGACATCTTCTTATCTGTCGATCGTAAGTACTAATTGAAACAATAAACAATAAAACAAAGAATGCCTTTAAAATTATTGTGAATATTTGCTGGTAAATGTGATGTAATTCCTTTTCAATTCAATGCTCACCCCTTTCAAATAATTCAGACAGAACAAATACGAACTGAAACATAATCAGTTGCCTGGAACATCAGATAGCGCCTATTTCTTTCTTTAATAGAGAGACCATTTATTTAGCATACCAATTCACGATTACTGCCCCATGAAATAGTCGCCACAAAATGCTTCACTTAT
The DNA here is from genome assembly GCA_030407085.1 of Trichopria drosophilae. Taxonomy (NCBI): domain Eukaryota; kingdom Metazoa; phylum Arthropoda; class Insecta; order Hymenoptera; family Diapriidae; genus Trichopria; species Trichopria drosophilae. The sequence goes on along the minus strand of JAQOWT010000184.1, from coordinate 11,657 downwards.
CAAACCACGTTTCTCAATGCTAATAAAATAAAAAAATTAAAACGCTAAGGCTAAAAACTTATTACATATAAATTGGTCATTTAATTCTCACTTCTTAGAGAGGCATAATTGCAGGGGTATGTTTGGCCCGCAATAATGGGTCTCTATGTCAGCAAAAAAAGTCGATTTTGACAAAAAACGCAAGAAAACTGCCTTTATACTGTTCACAGCCCGCAATTTACTGACGAATGCGCTCTCATAATCAGTATAGAACGTCAACGCACCGAATATAATTCACACCAGCTATACGAACGCCATTTATTCTGCATATAGTATACAATTGCATACAAGATGTTTATCGCCCAATTTGCCCCCAACCTTTGTGCAGTGTAGGCCATTATTACGCGCCCAAGAATCAGATTCGTGGTTTTATTATAAAATATTCAACAAAATATACGCGCATATTTCTAAGTGAATATTCAGAGGAATTCTACAGGTTATCTTAGCCCATTATATAATTAATGCAAGTTACGGTTGTTTTCAACAAATATTAAGTAAACGTTACGCCGCTCTCTTTAAGCCAGATATGAATAATAAAGTGTTGGCCATGTGTTAATTTTTAAACTAATCGCTTTGAACGTAGCTAAATTTGAGACAGAATTAGCCCGTATTAAGAAATATATATAGAAACGCAAGTAATTATGTATCGCTAATTTGCCCCTGACGATTAGTTGTAATGCTGATATGTGTGCCAGAAAAACAACAATCGTTGAAGCTTAACTACAAGTTATAGTAGCGTTTATCTAGGTATGCTCAAGCAAAATCGTAATAGATGATATGTAGTCCTGTGAAGAACAATCGACCTGTCTCGCAAAGCTACGCGAGAAACTGACTGAAATATGTGCACCCAGAAACTACTAAAGTTGTATTGATAATTGTGATGGGATTGTTGCATCGTAAAAGGCATTTATCATAACAACTGTTGTGGATTGACCTCTTGCAGGATATTATCGCACAAATATTGATAAATAACAACGAAAAGTCGAAATATTAGAAAGATATGCGATTTCAACTCGCCTATTATACAGCCATATGGATTAATAATTGAACTAATTAATATCGTTTTTATAAAATAAGTTGGTGGTGGGATTGGTTACGATGGAGCACCTAAGGCGTAGCCCTTGTTTGCATCAACTGAACTCTGCCACAGCCGTTCTGGTAGTTCGAGCTCTCCGTGTAGACAATTATTCGGCCCGCGGGTTGAATTGAATCTCTTGTAGCCTACCAAATTCTGCCAATCACCTCATGCCCGTTTGCGGGCGCTGCCGATTTGCCAGCATGACATATTCAACGCTGATACTGCGTAAGGAGATTTGAGCCAAAAAAATTCTACATTATTTTCGTACAGCATTAGAGCGACTATAGCAAAGACCAAATGTGTAGTTAAATGCTTATTATATTGAATATAGATAATAATAATAATTAACAAATAACACCAGACAACAAAACGAAATAACGCACAACAAAAAATATAATTAATAATAAAAAAAAATTAGATGATAATACGAAATTATTTCCATGTTTCGTAAAAACAGCGTAACTCAAGTTAGGCCGTTTTTTTCGGAAATTGTTGATGTTTTAGCCTTAAAAAAATACTTCAGTACTTCCTGCTAAATGAATTAATAGCGTAAACATGTGCTCTTGCATTTCAGCTCATTGCCGGAAAAAGCACCTAAGTCGACTTAGACCGTTTTTCCACCCAGCCCCTCAATTGTATAAAAGCAATTCGCTCCGTGGTTAATATGATAATCAATTAACCTCTTCGACGGCGTGGCGTCCCATTTTTTGCTTCAAACATCATTGGATTTGGTCGAAAATTGTGACTGGTGGGTTTCTGGGGTTGCTGATTACGAATTCGAAGTTGCTTTTTGTACATTAAAAATAGCGGATCCAATATGGCGGATGATTTTTAAAAATATTTATAGTATTCGTTCAAAATTGATATAAGGTGGTAATTGGGGTCGTAAAGGGGGCCCAAAGGGAATGTTGACGTAACCCAATGCGGCTATGGCAAAAAGCCCGCATCTTAGCCTATTCTTCCCAAATGGCCTAATCTCACCGCCACGTGTGCTTATTAAAGCCGGTGGGCCCTGGACTCTTAGCAACCTTGCCAGAGATTGGGTAACCAACCCCAGTGGATGGCGAGGTAAGAGACAAACGAGAGTAGGCATAAACAACGGGGAGTAGGGCTAACCACCCTGCTCCCTGTATTTGCGGTTACAAGCAATGCAAACGCGCAGGGCTCCTGACCATCGGGCTGCCTTCGGATGCAGCCCAGTCCCGAGGTGGAGGATCCCGAAATAAACAGGTGTCCCGGGAACGACGACCAGCTAATGGTCCACGGACGATTTCAGTGGACAGAGGATCACAGACAAGATCTAATGCTCTGCTACGAGGAGAGCTGTCCGCAACAGAGGGGCTACCATGGCGCGACAATGCACAGTCGGTTTGCAGTAATGACATTCCCGAACTGGCCAGATCGCTTTATTCTCAACAACAACCCTTGGAGAGATTAATATGGGGGTGGGGGGGGGGGGTGGGGGCTATCTGAGGCGGACGGGTTTTCGTTTGTTCCCATGCTGTCAACACAGGTACAGCGATGTGTCGGGGCAAATAACAACTGAGCCGTACGCGGTGCTGAATGAGAGATGCCTCCACATTATGAAAGCACGACACTCGTGTTGTAGGCAGAATTTAACAACGAAAAGTTTTGCCTAAGCAAACGAGAAATAGACAGAGCAAATAGACCTAACTTCTGGATGCTCTTCCAGATGACTGCGTACCTGTGGCAAGTCAATTGGTGCCGTATTACGAGGTCTGCAAGTGATCTGGTGATTCCGCGAAATCTGGTACAGATATCGGGGAGTCGGCACAGATTACAAAAACGCGCTAATGTTATCTGTCCAATTGAACGACAAGTTTCGACTGACACGGAAACTCGCCTTCCCGAATTCATGTTGTGTGATCGACTATTTAACATATCTGGGCCGTTCCATTTACGTGCTAAAGTCAAGAAGTTCGCACAACAAACTGCGGACGTACTATCACACACTGAAGCAAGCTGGAAGTTGCTCAAATTTTCACTTATATTTTATATATTTTTTTTCATTTTATGTGTTAATTTATAAATTTTATAATTTTATCAAGCAACGTTTGGCTGATAAAATTCGGGTTTTGGCGGATGCCAAAAAGAGGCTGCAAATGACGGGCGGATGGGATGGAATTCGACCAAAATTGCCAATATTTTGGACGAATCCTTACCAACCTCTTCAAACATCCGTATCGCGAGCCTTCAAGCGATGTTTCCGTCGAAATGACCACAGTTGAGGAATTCTGGGGGAGCATCTACAGGAGAAAACATCTAGGGCTTAATGCTAGACAATTCCAGGTATTGAAATCTATCTCACCGAGTTGTGCGACGACAAGTCCAACACAAGAAAAGATGAAGATTGCCCACCCCGTCAGTGCATTAGAGGGTGAGAAAAATGCCATCACAGGAGCGAGGAATTTCTCCTCGCCGGGGCTGGGATGGAAATTAACAAAACTATTGGTGGAAGAAAAAGAAGTTCAACTTCTGTCCATTCAACACCTAGCCCGAATTATTCACCCTCTTATATAAAATGGAGACCAACCCATTCTCGCACTGGCTGGTGGACGGGCCGTACGAACACTGATCCCAAAAAAATTCGGGAGACTTGGGGGGGGGGTTATTTCCCGATCCGAAAAACCATAGACCCGATCATTCGTGTCTCAATACGTTATACAAATTGTTCCACTAACATCTTGAAACGAACGTTATTGAGACAACCGTGAAACCGGTCTGTGTGCAACGGATAAGTAGAACAACGAGGCTGCAAAATGGGCTGTGATACCGGCTGTAAGGACAAACTTGCTTAATCGACAGGTGTGTTTGTCAGGACGCAGTCCAGTACAAGCGTAACCTGTCGTTAGCCTGGATGGGGATTACATGAAAGGCGTATGACTCAACATCGCACGAGGCTTTTAAGCTTGTTGCTCAATCGCCTTCATGTCCACCCAAACATAGTAAGAATTGTAGAAGAACCTAGATACCCTCTTTGGAAAAACACGGCTTCTGTCATGACATCGGGCAAGCGTCGAAACCATGTACTAGACTGTTTTCAATTCCAAAGAGTGTGTCTATCAGGGAGATTCTCATGTAGTCCTACTGCTCTTCTGCATCTCACTATTGCCTCTATCCGTTGCACTCTACGCGAAATCTCTAAGGGTACATGTGGTGGACCGCCTGGTGAACGTGTACATAAGGCTCACCCATCTTTTCTATATGGATGATCTTAAATTATACGCATCAGGCGAAGATCAATTACATCTACTCTCTGAACATCGCCCTCACATACTCGGAGAGATTATACCGTATGGAATTCGGATTGGACAAGTTGTAGCAGGTCGTTCATTTGCACAGAGGGAAGGTCAGGCTCCCATAATCACCGATATGGAGGTTGGGCTTCGTCAACGGAAAAATGTTCATCCGCCACCTTAGCGCCGAAGAGAGCCTACACATACCTGGGCGTACCTCAAAAGCATGTCCATGTATAGTTGCAAGGCTGCTAAAACCACCATCATTAAGGAATATAACCGGCGCATTTCTCCGTAAGATCTGGTCATCAGAATTGACGGTGAGAAATAAGGGTAGGCAGCCACGAATATGTTGGCCGTATCACCAGTGCTCTATTCTTTTGGAGCACTGAAGTGGAACGTTGAACGAGCTAAGTGGGGATTCTTGACCGAAGCACACGGTAAGATGATTTTGTATGCAACGCAGTTTGCATCCAAAGATCTTCCGTGGAATCGGGACTGTATTTGCCCCGAAATATGGGAGGTTCGTGGCCGTTTTTAATGCCTGGAGGGGTATTGCATGACCGATAGAGTCCCTCGAAACAGCTTGCGAACGTGGATTAATCGAAACGGAGGATCCCCTGATGATGCTAGTACATCAGCATGAAATTTCAGGGGAAGGGGGCGGTTTTTTTGTACAACGCGCGTGCGGAACGAGCGGCGCGAAAACCTCGGTCTAGGTTTTCAACGTGGGGACGTAGGTGGGTGCAGAGCTGGAGGCTGAATCAGTGCATCAATCTGTGCCAATGTGCGTTCTCAGGGCTAACATAACGGAAGGGAACAACTCCGTATGTTGGAGGCGAAGGCATATCGACAAGCCGTTGCATGGTCGAATTTCTTCTCGAAATGTCCAACAACTTGGCTTGTTGGCAGAGATGACATTCTCGCTTCTTATAAGATCCAGCCGGCTTGAAATTCCGAGACCGAGGGTTTTATCTTCGCGTGCCAGGGATGGGGGTCATCAATACTTTAGCGTTAACCGCCAGGAACATTCTTACACCATGGCGGGTTACAGAGTACGCTTTGTAGATTGGTGTAGATGTCATTGCTGAGAACACTAATGCATCCTTTGGCAGCATGTCACAATATATGCAGTTTCAGCATAACATCGAAAACGTCACAATGCGGCTCTTCCAGTGCTGTATTACATCTCATCTTCGCAGCACTTATGGTATTGATGCAACCCTCGTCCGAGTTTTGGCGCGTACGTCCCCACTGATAATTCGAATCCGATTAAAGTCGGTAATGAGTCATTGCCCGCAATATACTGGAATTACTCATTCCCGAACGAGCAGGCCAATATCAGCCAATAAGCCTGTCATCGTCCCTGTGATTAGACTACAGATGACAAATCCATCTTCGTCATTTCGAGTTTTCTGCACCAGCAGAAACAAATATAGTCAGCAAAAGAGGAACGAAAAACGGGATGAATGAATATCAGGAACATCCTGTTCGAGATTCGCAGCTGTATCGAGGGTTCAAAATCAAGCTCGTCGTGCTGATAATTGGAGTGCTGGGAGGAACGATACCAACTTTCCTCCAAAACATCAAAAGCATTCCGGCCTGTCGAGAACATGCAAGTTCCATCGCAGGCCGAATGCAGAAAGCAGTGCTGCTGGGATCTCTCCGTCTACTGAGGTCACACGAGATCCTGTAACCACTTACCCAATGGTAGAGGGAGTGGTTACAGTTGCAAACGAAATGGCCCGGTGCAGTCTGCAGCGGAGGAGATGGATATCGGAGCCACTTTTTCTACTGCAGACTGCACACGTGGATTCTGGAGGGGCCAAGGGAGGTTAGGGTTTTAGTAGGTAAACCTTGCCGTTAACATCAAAGGTGAGGGAGTCAGACACACGGGGGGTTACACAACATCTTCAACCCCCTTATGGTGCATTAATGCATTTCCCCCCTCCGTCAAAAAAAAAAAAATTATTATTGATGAATAATAATAATAAGAAGAAGTGGAAATACGGATTTGTTCGCAATGACAGGAAGAGCCGACATCGAAGGATGACAGGAAAAAACGACGTCGCTTTGAACGCTTTGCCGCCCCAAGTCAGTTATCCCTGTGGTAACTTTTCCGACACCTCTTGCTGAAAGCTCTTCAAGCCAAAAGGATAGGTCGTGCTTTCGCAGTCTGTATGCGTACTGAACATCGAGATGGAGCCAGCTTTTGCCCTTTTGCTCTACGCGAGGCTTCTGTCCTCGCTGAGTTGGCCTTATTATATCAAATACTATTCTTTTCAGTTCTACTGATCGGATGAACATTATGACTGAAACATCTGTTTGCTTCTTGCCAAAAATATTTTTGTTAAGTTATATATTTGTTAATACTGTATAATGTAATAACACTTATAAATTGAAAATGTACATTAGCAAAACTTTGATCCCCACAACAACTCCTACGAAACAGTAATAAACGAAAACATTTCATTTTTTTTTAAGCAGACTCCCCCCCCCCCCCCCCCCCCATGGTATTCGCCTGTCCAACGTGGCGGTATAAATTGACGGACAAATTCAGAAAAAGAACCGCCTATTTATACATATATATCCCGGGCATCATTTTCTCGGTATTTTTTATATGTTAGGGAGACACCCTATCCCCTTCTGGAAACCACAAGTTATACAGATTGTGTTGACTATTTACTCATTGACATCGAGTAAACATCTAGAGACGATCGCCTTAGAAAAATTTCGAAATGCTGAACCAGAGGATAATGACGAAATGTCAAATATTTGAAATATTGTTAATAATGTATTGCATCCCTCACGAATTCGTCAGTTTATTACCACGAATAGGGGTAGTTTTCTGACTAGGGATGACGATTCGTTAACACCAAATTGTACTGTGTAGATACCCAACCAGGGGATAATGATGATATATAAAACATATAAAATTTTATGGATCTTACATTGCATCCCTGACGAAATGGTCAGTTTATTACCACGAATAGGGGTAGTTTTCCGACGATAGGGATGACGATTCGTTAACACCAAATTTTACTGTGTAAATACCTAACCAGAGGATAATGATGATATATAAAACATTTAAAATTTCATGGATCTTACATTGCATCCCTGAGGAAGTGGTCAGTTTATTACCACGAATAGGGGTAGTTTTCCGACGATAGGGATGACGATTCGTTAACACCAAATTTTACTGTGTCAATACTCAACCAGGGGGTAATGGCAAAATGTTAAATATTTGAAATGTTCTCAATAATGTATTGCATCCCTCACGAATTGGTCAGTTTTATTACCACGAATAGGGATAGTTTTCTGACTAGGGATGACGATTCGTTAACACCAAATGTTACTTGTTTAAATATCGAAACAGCGGTAATGACGAAATGGAAAATATTTAAAATTGTATCGATATTTTATTGCATCCCTCACGAAGTCGTCAGTTTATTACCACGAATAGGGGTAGTTTTCTGCCTAGGGATGACGATTCGTTTAACACCAAATTTTACTGTGCAGATACCCAACCAGGGGATAATGATAATATATAAAAACATTTAAAATTTTATGGATCTTACATTGCATCCCTGAGGAAGTGGTCAGTTTTATTACCACATATAGGGGTAGTTTTCTGACGATAGGAATGACGATTCATTGACACCAAATTTTACTGTGTAAATACCTAACCAGAGGATAATGGTGATATATAAATATTTAGAATTTTATCGATCTTATATTTCATCCTTTCACAAAGCCGTCAGTTTATTCTAATCCTTTTCTGTACATATGAATCTCGATTCTGTCCATTTTTCATTCTCTGTTAATCCATTTTCGATTGCTGGGAACGCTTGATATAAGCTTCCATTTTTAGCAGGGCAATAAAAATGTAACGACCTTTAATTACAAACGTACCCTGTTAATTCGAATCGAAATGCTGCATTTTCCCGAAAAATGAATTCATGACAAAATATGTCACATGATAAAATATGTCACATGACAAAATATGTCACCTGACAAAATATGTCACATGACAAAATATGTCACATGACAAAATATGTCACATGACAAATTATGTCACATGATAAAATATGTCGCATGACAAAAATATGTCACATGAAAAGGACTCATACGATAACAAGTTCAGGCTGTTACTTTTTAATTGCGTGTGGAATATTCAAGACCTATTTCCAGACTATGGCCACCGGCAAGTCATATTAATTGTGTAATGTATGTCATGAAGAAAATCGTCACGTGAAGCGTACAAAATTGCTTTACGAAATCGGCCATACACACTCCACACGAAATAAAAAAGGAACAGCCTCTAGTTATAAAGGTACCCTCTTCTTTTCTTCGATATTGAAATCCTGCACTTTACCCAAAATGTTTTGCAACAGGATAAACTCATGACCGAATATATCACAAGATATGGTACATGACAAAATATGTCACATGACATATCACATGGACAAATTGTCATATGACATGTCACATGATATGTCACATGACATTTTTCAGTAGGGTCAACATAAGAAGCACATGGTAGTAATAAGTGGTTCGAGCTCATTGTAGATTTCAACAATGACTCGACTACTTCACCCATGTTCTGATGGATTATTGTATAAACAGGAATTTTAATCCAAAATAATGGAATTATGATTGTACACTTTTAATTATGAATACATTTTGTTCTGAAGAGGGCCCATATTAGTGGCCGAAACGTAAATCAACGTATTTTAATTACCATTCCATCCTGGTATATTAAGTCGAAGGACCGTAATTACCCAAGAATAAATTTAAAATAATAATTTATTAATTTCAAGAAAAAGGTCAGGAAATTTAAAGTGATTTTTCACAAAATTACATTATGTTTATAAAACCATACCTATTCTATTTTTTCTCGAATTTTCTAAATCCGCTCCTCAGATTGACGCTCTCCGACGCCAGTTTTTTTTACTATGGCGGTTTAAACATAAAAAAATTGTGAATTTTGAAAAAATTTGTTCAAATAATCGTATTTTCGAACAGGAAATTGTGTTTGGATCAAGCTAAATCTCTGTATGTGCCTGATAGAAGTAATTAGTTATACTAAAAGATAGGATGGTTATTAATTCACCATTCAAAATGGCGGTTCTCAGTCAAAATTTTGTTGAAAAATTTCTGGACGCTCCAACTCAAAAACTACGAGCTTTTAAAAAAAAATGTTGAGAATGAAAAGTTCTTGGATTTCATTGAGAAATATAATGGAATTTTTTCAGATTTTTTAAATAAAATTTTAAGAAATTTTTTTTCAACATTTTTTTCAAAATTGTAATTTATTTACGAAAAATTCTGAACAAGATTTAGTGCATTCACTGATGAATTCTAAGAGTTTTTTGTTCTCTGCAATTCTTTCCAAAAGTTGATAGTTTTAGAGGAAATCAATTTCAAATATTATAGTTTAAGATTTTTCTTTCTCGAAAACTATCAACTTTTGGGAAAAAATGCATAGAATAAAAAACTCTTAGAATTCATCGGAGAATGCACTAAATTTTTTTCGGAATTGCGGCTGTGTTCGACGCCAACAAACCGAGATGCTTCATTCCCAAAAATGCATGAATTTTTCGTAACGACAACGCACGGCCAGTCGCGCCTGCACTCTTGTACGGAAGCAGAGAGAGAGAGAGAGAGAGGGAGCGAGTGTCTTTCTATTCCGAGCAAGTGAGACAGTCTCGAAGCGCGAGTGAGCGGAGCAACCTAGAAAGAGAAGGTCTTATGTCGATCGCCTGAAGTTAGACAAAGAGATGGCCGCTGTCAAACTTTGATGCTTTATTTTTCCTATTTATAAGCTAACAATCTTGTCCATACTACTTTAATCGCTATTCATCGACACGAGAATCCAATTTCTGCAAAAAAAATCCCGAAAATCCCTCGAAAATCGCCAATTTCACGGCGCAAAATTTTCTCGCGGGACCGCTCGGCACGCTCGAGGGCCCTTAAGTGGTGAGTTTTTGATCTATTGATGAAGTTGGGGTACTACGAGTTGATCTAGAGGAGGAGGTGCGAAATACAATTTCCAATTAATAATAAGTTTTAGGAACATTTTAAAAAATGTTTAGTCATGAGAATCATGATATCCTGTCCTTTTTTACTTTCATTTACTTTTTTTTCATTTAGGTGTGTATCGTGTGCAGTTTTGAATGAGTATGTTGTATTATTAATCAATTCAACTTTAAATTCAAAATTAATGTAAAATATTTGTACAGAGAATTGAGAGTAAAAGATGATCCTGTTCTTTTTTACTTTCATTTTCTCTTTTGATTTCAGTGTATGCGTAATACATAAGTATGACGTAATCTACAAGTAATGTATGAACGTATGCTGAAGAATGAATTTTATTTTGGAGTAAACGATGATCTGTTCCTTCCCAGATCTTTTTTTACTTCCGACACTTGATAACAGAAACATTAAGTTGTAGGTGTAGAAGATCGCATAGGTTAATTTCGGTGCAATTGTTGCTAAAAGTATGAATGTGCCAAAGTTGGAATAAACAAGTCTCTGTTTCTGCCAGAGAGTCTTTTATTCTTCAAATCGTCGTAGTAATAAGTGGCTATATATGAGTATGTGGGGCACAGAACAATAACTAATGTGGGGGTTATTTTAGCCGGTAAGAATCCGGCACTACCTAAGAGACCGGCTCTTAGGTGCCTATGAAGATTTTCTCCTCCAACGAAAAAAAAAAAAAAAAATATATAAATGTATGAAATTTTGTATAAATATAAGGGAATTTGATAAATATAAAAATTAAATAATATTGTGCAACAAAAATATAAAATTTTGTGATGTATGAATGCTCAAACTTGTACAAAAATGTATCAAGAAATAAATAATAAAAGAAGTTTGTTAATACATGGAAACATTCTCTCATTTATTTATTAATCCTTCTGTTACATGTTTGAAAAACTTTTATTTGGAACAATGTTTTAAAATTTGTAAGCTGTTACATTGGTTGATTGTAAAACGTAGGTGAAAATATATAAAATAAAGTATATAATATCTTAGAATGTTTCCTCAACATTTTGTAACTTAATAAATTTAACGCATTATTATTTAACTTGTAATATTTCACATTACATTTTCACTTTATCAATGGTTGCTTTTTAAAGCTTTAAGCTTGTTCAAATGGTGTTTATATTATTAAACCCATCGGTTCAAATTATCATGTTCAATAATGTAAAACAAAATAATAAGAAATTCACCGTCTCCCTCTACTTTTAACACATGGAAGCAAAAAGTTCAAATCAGAT